>JAIFTH010000617.1:0-21005 GCA_019968535.1 Fragariocoptes setiger | reverse complement strand
TAATCCTAATATCATGGTTGCACGTGGTCTTTTCATCGTGGTTGTGGTTGCATTCCTGCTCGTAGCCAGTAGTGATGTGCCTGGCGCATCAAATCTGGCACGTGAGCAGTACAGCAGCATGAGAATTCGTCAGGATGTCCGAAATATCAATTGATTGTTCGAATTGGTCGAAAAAGCGATTAACAATCGGCTCGGAATATTCAATGAAATTAAGGAGGCCGAGACTGTTGTCGGTATTATACAAAAATACCCGACTGAACTCCACGAAGCATTGCCGCCCGATACATTGACTCGCATATTTAAGTGGATCGTCGGATACCTCAATTCGCAAGTCTGGTTGGAAAATTATGGAGATATTTATGGCAAATAGAGAATATGTCAAGGACGCAATGCAACTTGGCATCGTTGACGATATATCGCGGAGTTTCAAGAGAAATTCAGATAGTCAAACACTAGATACACTTGCTACGATGAGAAATTTGTTTTTTAGCAATCGCCATTTCAGGGAAGATTATGAAATTTTACGAGAAAACATCATCCCAATTCTCAAGTCCAGACTAACACATAGAAATGACGTGATTGCGGCAAAAGTCGCAGTTTTTCTCCGAGATCGCTCTATACAGCCATGAGTCTGTGTCGGAGCATCTGGTTGAGTCCGGCGTCGCTCGTCATGTCATTAAACAAATTGGAACGCGATCTCATAGCAACATTGAATTTGATTTTCAATTATTGAATATTGTTAGTTGCATTGTGAAGAAAGTGTCCCCCCAATCGAAGAGTAAGCTTGTCGAATTTGGCATCTTGCCGCGAATCAAGAAATCATTGAAATACACGAATGTTGATAATTCAATTCTAGAGACAAGTTTGTATGTGATGAAGGAACTCGTTACCGACAACGTGAATGCAACTGAACTGTTCATAACGCAAGGCCTGCCTGAATTAGTCAGCGATGGCCTGAAATCAGGTGATAGTGGATGCAATAACGCCGCCGTATTCGTTCTGCACAAGATCATCGATCTAAACAAACCAGAGCTGATGGGACCGTTTCGTGGATTGAGATATGAACGATTGGATCCACCTCTATTTGAAAAAATTTATTTCGCTCTGAAATAATACAGGGTGTGAAGAGATAAAATGGGTACTGTCCAGCGTGCGTACACGTACGCTGTATTTGTACCCGAACGTTGTGCAATTGTTGCGACATAGACGCGTATGCGTTCAAGATTTCTGCTCAAGTAATCGTCAGAGGAATCAGCGCCAGCGTCACAGGCATGAAAGAAACTTGCAGACTGATTGAATGGGCCGATGTTTGAATCAGATAGCCACGTAGAGATGTCGAGCATCGTTTTATGCTGTTGCCCACACTTATGCTGACACAAATGTCTTCAATGTTTATTATTCTTATTCTTATCATTGTCACTGTCGCTGAGTAGTCGCCACGTCACACTTCTCAAACCACGAGTCATACATTGCCCACACACACACACACACACAGTGAGGCTCGGCGCATGTTGTCTCTCAATGGCAACATATGCTGTTGGTAGCACTTCCGTGTGTGGGTGTGTACAGATGAACTCATGTTTGCCGATGGTGTGCATCGTTGCTGACCAAGTTGCTGAAATTGTTTGATTTTTGCCTGTGAATTTACATCCTACTTCGTATTCGTATACATGATGATTTCCTAATTTCTTTCATTGAAGTTCCGCCTCGCGTGTTGAGCTTGGTTACGACTCTCTCTCTCTCCCTCTTGCAATAGTCAAACTTTGTTGATTCTCGTGTCTTTCAACAATGTAAAACGAGTGACATTAACGAGTTAAATCAATGATCATAAAGATGACAATCATGCTGATTAGTTGATCGATGGCTAGTTTGTTGTTTGCATGTTTGAATGGCTGCAATTGCACTCATTGTATCTACATAGACATGGTGCTTACTAGTGATTCAATGGAATGTTGATTCATTAGGAATAGTGTATAGTTGACCTACAGATGCACCTATTTTTTCTGCGCCCATGTAAAGTATAGTATAAATTTGAGAGTCAATAATACTGTTCAAAGCTCAAAAATTATTCTTTTCTTAGTTCCATTCAATTTGTTGTTCAGTTTGTAGACGAATGTGGGATTTCGTGGGTTGGAGTATGCACTCATATTGTAGGGGAGCTCACGCCTGAAAAGATGAGACCACGCCCGTCGTGATCCGAGTGCACCAGGTGGTGAGGTTACCTTGTTAGTTCCATTCAATTTGTTGAGCCATCAATAGGCCGTTGCTTTTGATGGTGCCCATTGGTTTTGAGGTTGCAGTCATCGAAACGGTTGTTGAAACAAAACGCGTTGTGGAAACGTACAGCATAAGACATTCCTGAATTGATTGCACAATTTGGCCGCTGTTTATAGATTATTGATGATGAAAACTATTCTACTATTAAATTATTGTGTGTTGTCTGTACATTTAGACTTGAATTAATTGTTATTTGGCCGCCAAAAGAGTATGTGACAGCGCTTGAGATGATGCCTGTGTTAGAGGCGCTTGTTGCTGTTGCTGATGCTGCTGCTGCTGATTAACTGAGTTGACAAGTCTATTGTTTCCTTTAAGTGTCGCAACATTGGAATCTTGTAGATGTTGCTGTTGATGCTTCTGTTGCATAACATACGGTAACGAAGATGATGACAATGGCGACAGCGACAATGCTGACGGGGCCGAACACGAGGACGACGATGACGACGACGATGATGATGATGATGATATCGACAGCGGTGGCGACACTGAGCCAACAAATAAACGTGGACTGTTGGCGTTGCTACGTGCACCGAGCTCAGTGAGATGCAGTTTGTTACTGGTGTCAACACTTGTCGCCGGTGTTGTTGTCGTTGAGCTTGTGGGACTGGAAGCGAGCATCACGTGCATGTTGTCGGGCCGATGAAGTATCACAGTGTCTTCACGTTGTTGGGTTGAGCAAGTCCCGTTATTGCTACTATTGTTGGTGCTGTTGTTGTTATGTTGGCCAACAACAGGAGGACTCATGCGAATATTTGGGCTCAAACTATGCAGATTGTTATTGTTATTATTTCTAGTCGTTGTTGTGGTGCCGCCAGTAATGCCGCCGTGCGTGTGATTATGTTCAACAGTTAATGTATGAAATGCATTGATAGATGGTGCATTCGATGATGGATCGTCAGTGAATTGATCGTTTGGGTCGGCCCATTGCTGTTGGTGCTGATACACATCATGGTCGCTGGAGGCCAATAAGACCGATTGAGTTGATTGTTGTGTTGTTGCTATTGCTCGCCCTGCATGGCCACAGATTGTCTGAAATTGTCGTTGACTCGTATTTGTACTTGTTGGTGTTGTTGTCGCCACTGTTGCTGGTGAATTGGTGTGCATTGTCGAAACAGTGTTGTGATAATATTGGGTCGACACTGGATGATGACATTGCTGTTGCTGCTGTTGAGGTGCTGACTGGTGCATCGTATGATGATGATGTTGATTGTGATTAGGATTCTGCTGTTGGTGCTGATGATGATGATGGTGATGCTGCTGCTGTAATGTAACATGTGAATGCTGTTGTTCGTGATGATATTGTTGCGGCTGCTGGTGATGGTGATGATGATGATGCTGCAATGACATAGTGTCCGACAACAAATGTGAGTCCATTAATTGGTGATGCTGTTGCTCGATGAGCTGTGGATGCTGAACAACAACAGGTGGTGGGTACGAGGAGCAATGGACCAGAGAATGTAGTGCCGAACAGTGCGACTGATGATGGTGCATCCGATGATGACAAGTGTGATTGTCGTTGTCCATGGCGACCAGTGTCGACACCAAATCGGCGTCCGCTTCGTCGCCGACCAACATATCGACATCGCCGTTGGCACCATCGCCACTTTGAGTGAGCCCTAAAGCGGCATCTATCGTTAAGAGCTCGTTATCATGATCGACGATCTGATTGTCGTCGTCCTCATTGAGACCGACGACCAACATAGTTGGCCTCAACACTTGATCGGCTCGGGCATCGGCATTTGCAATTTTGTTGACAACATTGCCAGCAGCAGCAGCAGTCCCTGCAGGCTCGCCAGCAACAGGAGCGCCCGCAGTGGACCCAGTGCTTGTGGCTGTTAACGTCGAAGTGGCGGTGACTCGACGACGCGCTCGCTGCGGTCGAGTTTGTTCACGCGTCTGTTGTTGCTGGCCACTGCCGCAACCAGTTGGCGGCTCAATCATGGCGGCTTCCAATAGAGAGGGGCGTGGCATCGAAAATCGTCCACGCCCACCACGTCTCGTGCCACCGTTGCCAGCGGTTGCAGTGAGTAGCTGATTTATGCCGCCCGTTTCGTTGGGCCTCGTTGCGTTGGGACCTGATTGTGGTGGCTGTTGCGAATGCATGTGCCTAGGTGAGGGCGTCATCTGGTGAGTGTCAATCACACTAACAGGCGTCGAAAATTGTTGTTGTTTGCTGCCATTGACGTGGATGCTGTTGTTATAGTGTAAAGTTTGTGTGTGCAGATTGTTGTGTGCAGCTTGTGATGATGACAATGATGTTGATGAAGATGACGACGATGAAGACGAAGATGATGAAGACGTGTCTGATGATGCAATGGTCGGCTCGGCGCCCGCACTATGCTTCTCGCCACGCAATTCACAAATGATGTTGGTCAAGGCGGTGATGTAGTTCTTGGCTGCATTGGCACGCATTTCGACCGGTCCGTTTTTTGGGCACAAACAAGAACGAATAGATAATAGTCAAGTTAACAGGTTGTAAATGTACTGAGCTAACTCAGGGGGCGAAACTCAGAGGGGGATCTTAGCGGCACTTACCGAGTGTTAATGTTTCAATTTTGGACAATTTGCGCTCCATGCTAATGTGCGGAATGACCTCACGCAATGCTTGAAAGGCATCGTTCAGAGAATGCATTCGCATTCGTTCGCGTTCGTTCGATTCTAGCCGACGCGTGTTACGTTCGCGCGCGCTCAACGATGACTTTTTGCGCCGTTGGGCGGCGCCACTGGCTGCGCCATTGGTGCCATTCGTGTGCTCGTGCGTGTAGTGCTGCTGTTGTTGCTGATGATTAGCGTTAGCGCGCGACGACGAGTGGGCACTCGACGATGCTGGCGAGCCAAGCGAATAGCCGCTCGCTGGCGACATCAAGCCCATGGACACAATGGCGCCGCCTGTACTACTGTGTGTGTCATAACAATCGGTCTGTGTGTCTGACGCAACAGTACCATTATTATTATCGTTGCTGTTTGTATTCGTTGTGACCGAATTGGTTGTTGGATTGTTGCTGCTGTTGGCGGCCGCACGGGCGGCGCGTGTTAACGTTCGACTTTCAGTTGCCTGATTGTTCCCTGCCGCGGTGGCTAGCGCAGTTCCTGCTGCTGGTGCTGCTATCTGTTGTTGTTTGGTTTCTTGAGTTGATGCCATCGGTTGCTCACAATGGCCATTGTCTATACCGATCAATGTTTGAGTGTCGGACAACAATTGTTGTTGTACAGTTGCTGTCGAGTGGCAAGTGGACGAGTTATCAAGCTGTGTCAGTTGCGCTTGATTGGAACGCATTGACTGTGATCGTCGTGTCGACACTCCGCGTGTTAACATTACGTTTACGTTGGCTGATGATGACTCGGTGCGTGCTCGCTTGCTCGTTGGCGCTGCTGTTGTCGTTGTTTCGAACTTGAATTCCGACAATGTTTCATTGTTACACGAATCAGTCGAGGGTGCGATGGTGACACCACCGCCATCAGTCACTGAGTTATTGCAATTGGCAACACTCGAATCGCCATTCAAGCCGACCACAACGACAGGTGTCAGTAGCTCCTCGACCGTTGCACAACTGTTGGCGTACATCGTCGAATTATTTGCTGCTTCGTGTTCGTCGTGATTGTGTCTCTTGTTGTGATTGTGGTTATTGTCACTGTTGTCGGAGCTTCTAGGGCGTGTGAGGCTTACTTGCACGTTGATTGATTCACGTGATGAACGTGAAGTTGAACGTGACCATGAACTTGGATTTGAATTTGAACAAATGATATCGTGTGATCTATTATTATTAATTCTCTTTACTGTTGTGTTGCTATTATTGGCAGCGTAGTTTCTGCTTAGCTTAGGTTGGCCACTATGGTCACTTGATGGTGTTGATGCTATGGCTGTTCTTTTTCTAGTTGCACTTGTTTTGTTTGCTCTATTAACGCTAGTGCTGTTCGTAACAAAGGCTATACAATGCTGCTCACTCGATTCAATTGATCGGATCTCAATCGAAGATGTGTCATCATTCGTTTGTAATTGATCGATTCCTTTACTCTCTGTGTCATCATTGTTCTTACTTGTATTCTTATTATTATATTCCTTGTTGCGCTGATGAGATGAGCCAGCTTTGCTTATCAGTGCCCTTGATGACGATGACACAATTTTGTTGCCATTACTGACATCACCATAATCATCATCATGATCATTGTTTTTTATATGTTTGTATTTAATTTTAATACGTGCTTGTCGCTTCTTCGTCGTGGTGTCGTCGTTGTCGCTGTGTCGTTCTGACCAATCACGTCGTGTCACGTGTCCTCGTCTCAACAATGAACGGCGCCTCAAATTCATTAATGCCAATATTCACTGGGGATTTATTTTATTGTATTTATTATTGATTCACTTATTGTTGTTGCTGCTTCTGCTTCTGCTGCTGATGTTTACGCAGTGTGTTTCATTCTATTTTATTAATTTGACATTTTTTTAAATCAATCTAATCTGATTAATATATTTTTCGGCAATATTTCATGCATCCCGAACATGAATTCTTGTTGGAATTGTATCAAACTTGAAACGATGGCTACGTGATAGAGGCACTGTTTGTTGTTTGTTTTCTGTCACTTGTTCATTGTTCATTGCTGATTCTGGAAACATCAAAATCAAACATTTTTGCACATCCAAACATTCATGCGTCCATGAAATTTGTTCTAATCTAATTCTTTTGTTAGTATTATTACGCTACGCTTGCTTGCTTGTTTGTCCGTCTGTTTGTCTGTCTCTTTGCATGTTGATCTGTCGTCAACTGTTGTGTTACGAGGAGCTCCACTCAGCTAGATCCCGCTCGTTTACATGGGTGACGTTGAACGAATTTGTTTAACCACAAATTGTGTAACATTTGTTCGAAACACACACACGCACGACATCTCTCGTGACACACACGCACATCCCGATTACAACTCCAACCGCAGTAGCAATAACAGCAACAGCAGCAGCTACACAGAGCAAAGTATTCTTCATTTCACCTCAATTCATTTGGCGTCACTTCACTTCATTGAGCTTCATGATTGTCGGCGAGGACGCATGCGCGCGCACGCCCACCCACTCACTCACTCACCGGCAGTGGCTGTTTGTTGCTTTTATCTACTACAAATGGGCGTGTGTGTGTGCGCACTGTAATTGAGCTGGCCAGTCGTTGATTTGGTTCTTCGGCTTACTGTGTTGTGAGTTTGGCTCGGCTCAGTTCAGCTCAACTTTGTAAATGCTAAGCTAAACCAACGGCCAACGACTGACAGCCTTTAGCAGCAACTAACTGCTAAAGGCCAGACCTCACATAGCACGCAGCGAATGCTAGCTTACGTCACACAGTTGTTGTTATTATTGTTGTTCGGAGCTAGCGACGCACGAGCTCAACTCAGCGCGAGCTTGCCAGTTCTTTGTGCATGCGTGCGTGTGTGTGTGTGTGTGTGTGTGTGTGTGTGTGTGTATGTGCACAGCACGGCACAGCACTTGTCGTCACGGCGGACCTATAATGGGTTCTCCATTGTCGAGCTATACACTTAATTCAAATGATCAGGCATTGGTCTAGCTCTCACAGGTATTGATTGTACTGAGTGACCGGAAGTGCTGAGGCCACCAATGCTTGCTTGCCCGTTCGCTCTCTCGCATGCTCGTTAGCGACAGCAACAAAGGCAGCGGCAACGATAGCGATGAATGGCCTGAGGCTTGATTTTTGTCATACGTCGACTACGATGATAATTTTTGTTGTTGTCTTATCGATGTTTAGTTCAACTCAATTCGATACGCTACGGTAAATTGCGTAACGTTGTGCTCTTATTACGCTGAGCTTACGTGCTGAGTGTGTGTGTGTGCTATGGCAACTCGATAGTTGAACCAAAGTTATTGTGCAATGCACGGTAGTAGCTTTACAACGAGCTGTGCAGCTTTCAAAGCTTGCCGTTGTCGATCTAGTTATTGTCAGCTGTTGTCGTTGTCGTTGTTGTTGTTGTTGCCGTTGCGGACACATTGCACTTGAATTGACACATGTTCATCGTAGTCGTCGTGTGCCAGTATCGGCGTCGACAGAGCACGTCATTAGACTCGTGCACGCTCTCAATTCTGTTCTGTCGTTGTTACCGTTGCTTTTGTAACATCGAACAGTGTATGTGGTTGTTGTTTATATTTGGCAGAGTGCAGATTGACGACTGATTGACGCGACAACAGACAGACAGACAAACAGACGAGCTGACGAGCAGACAGGCGAACTCGTTGTCACCCGTCCCGTTTTCGTCGATCGTCATTCGGTTCATCCACAGTTATTCGTCGCTTTGCCTGTTGTTGTTTCCAATGAACGACGACGATTGCCGAGTCGACTGATCATTCACGTGAACGTGCGTATCAACCCGCGCACGCACCACTCACACGCACACGTTATTGAAGCTATTCATTGCGAGTGCGATTGATTGTAGCTCCAGCTCGAGTTAGAGCGTGGCAGGTGGCGATGCCTCGAGCGATCCACTCAAGCACAATTTTGTCGCCTCTTTCATCGTCGTTTGTTTTCTTTTCAACTCTTGTTCATCTCATTTCGCTATTTGTTGTTGTCGTTGTCGTTGTCGTTTGCCGTTAAGAGCTCACCCGCTTGTTTATTACTAGGTTCATTCATTTGCAATTGTCAATTGCTCAATGCTACGCCGCTTTAGAGTTGCCTTATTTGATAGTTGTGCAATATCGCTATTGACTCTAATGTGCGTGCGTGCCATTCGTTGTTTTTTTTTCCATTTATTTAGTCTTTCTCTCGCCCCCCTCTCCCTCTCTTCTGCTGTCACTCAATTGTTTCAACGTTCCAATGAGCGAACAAACATTTGTCTGGCTGTTGTTTGTCTGTTTGCTTTTGTTTCATTGTCGACCACTCAAACACGCGCCCACACACTCATAGAATTCTTCAAATGATGCAAAATGACAAATGGTTAAATGGATTAAATTTCCCACACAACAACAACGGTGTGCCCCACACTAGAATGAAACGAATCTCGGTGGGCGAAAAATCTAGATAATTCTGTGATTTAATTCAAATCACAGACTAAAAACATTTGCACACCAGCACGGCTAGCCTCAAGTGGCGATTCCTTGAACGTCTACACTCGAATCTTTTCCTTCTGGTCTTTATTTTTTGTTCATTAATGAGAAATCAACGATAACAACAAAGAAGACAAGCGTCGCCTTAAGGTTGTGAGATTCTGACCCTCCACTATCCAATCTGATTCTAGTCAATTTCATTGGATTCGATACGATCGGTTCATCACTGCTCGCTATTGATCAGTGCATGGCTGCAATCGCAAGCAACAAGCGCTAGTTTATCTGTCTGTCTGACTACCATCATGGTCGGCCAACGAAACTCATTCATCGTGCGTTTCAATGAACACCAATGGAAGGCTCGAAACGCACAATGTTCATTCTTTCATGCCTGATCGTTTGTATTATTTTTCATACACCAATAGCAATAGCAACAACAAATGAAAGATCGTTTTGTTCCACATAACTACACACTAATGGTGCCACTCACACACTTGTTCTAGCATTGTTAGCACAGCGTTTTGTGGCATTGCTTGCAACAAATGACAGTTTTGTGGTACACAGAAGCAGTCACACACACACAGATCCTATCCACGATGGCACAGGTGAGCGAGCAGCGTGTACAACTGGTTAGAAAGGCGGCCAGGCAGGCGAGCAAAGAGCAGGTGCCAATTCGTTTCATTCCATCATGTTCATTGTTGTGTGCGTGTGTGTGTGCTCGTGCGGCAATTCATGGAATAAGCAAGTGAACATGAAATAACAATAATAAAGTAAAACGATATACCGCTGAATTGGTGGCCGATGATGGAGGCTTTGCTGCAACGCTTTATTCTTCGATGGCTTGTTTCGATTGTTTTATGTTTGATTCCACTCACACTCGCACTAGCACTGACTATAAACTGACTGCAGGATCTATCTATCCCTTTGTTTTGCTCTTCACTAACCTATTGACCAAAGCTACTGTGTGTATGTTGTCGCAATGCAACAGCAGCAATGATAATGGGACACTCTGTGTTAATAAAATGGAGGGAGAGACAGAGAGTGAGTGGAATCAACTGATTCAAGTGGGTAATAAATTATTGCCAACACACAAGCGAGATACAGAGAGATCTATCTGACTGGCAGTGCATGAAGCAAGCGAGTCTTTGCGCCAAAAAATTCATTCAAGATAATTGACAGTGATAATCAACAAACTTTTGCCAGCTAATACACAATTGAATCATCCATTCGATTTCACTTGATGTTGAAGGACTTTCTAAGCTCGCAAGAGTAAGAGGGCCATCGCTGGTGGCAGTTTCATTTTATTGATGATGATATTAGTTTCGGCCACGTTTGCAGCGGCTCAGTAGGTAAACTATCAACGATCACCAGCCACAACAACAACAATGATATCTAATCAACATTTGCAAGTACAATCGAAACACAACAATCACAAAAGCTCCGTTTGGCATTTGTTCATGTTTTTGGCTAGCTGGCTGATTGACTCGTTGTCGCCAGCACTAGCTAACAATGTGTGTGCGTGCGTGTGTGCTAACAATTAAACATAAAACAACCAATTAGGAACGGCTATCACACCTGTCGCAGCTGCAGTTGCTGCAGGTATGTGCCGGCATTGTTGTGAACATGATATCGATGATGAACGCCGATGCTCAGGAGAATTTGACGGCTTTGGACGACTGACACGTGGCACTTTTATTACGTTGCATTTAATGGACACGATTGCGTTATTTTATTTCACTTCAACTCAGTTCATTCGAGCAACTCGTCAGAAACAATGGATAGAATATAGTAAAAAAGAGTATCTGAGTGAGTCTACAGTCAGCAACTCATGCTCGCAGCTCATCATTACGTGCACATGTAACCATTACGTGTATCATGTGCCTGCCTTACAACAATCAGCATAACAATGCGGGCCTCTCAGCAACTTGTATTCGTCGCAACACACAAATACAGCCTCCATACACACGCACACATACACACAATCGGACAAACAAATCGTTAATCAAGTACACAGTTTGTTTTGAGCTCTCTTTTGTCTCTGGCTTTGTGGGCCTCGAAAATCTCGAACCAAAATCTAGTTGCCACTCACAAATGCAATTGTTGTTGTGGCTGCTGTATAGCTGGACATGCAGCTGTCTCAGAATTCACTAGGTACTTTCGCATGCTGCTTGTTATGCTACGTCGTTGTGCTTCGTTGTGCGGGCGTTCCGTTTGCATAACAACTAGATCAAAACGTCGCATGTTGATCTCACCGACTGTCGTTGCACCGACTTATTGTTGTTGGTTTTTGCTTGAGCAACAAATTATGAATCTAATTTGATTTTGTGTTGTGGACTTTTTCTCTTCCTCTCGTCTGTTCATTCTTTCAACATCACCGACGATTTTTTTGTTTGTATTTTTAGCTTTCTTCATCCGTAACAAACTTGGCATGAACAATGCCTGTGCCGGAAGCGTGCACGTGCACCAATTTCAATTAATTACCATTGCCATTTGATCATTGTATGTGCAAATGTTGTGTACAATAATAACTGTAATTGTGTGGCTTGTGTTTTGTACGAGACGAGTAATTGACGAGAAATGGGCGCGTGCAAGTTCGCGCAACAATATTGGCCAGTCGTGGACGGTGAAGCGATGAGGTCGACGGCGACCGCAATTTCATTGCCGTCGACGTTGATACGTTGAGACTAAAATTCATTTGCATAAGTTTTTCTTATGACGCAACACAACTCAACGCACAAAATCAACAACTAATTCAAAACTGACCGAATTTGCTCGAGAGAACACAGAAGTTTTCCTCAAGACACGAATGCATACATGTTAGCATTTGAATATTACATCATAATTATGGTATTTATTACAGGCATGTTTCTCTAGAGTTGTCAGCAGTCTGTTTATAGTCTCTCGTAGTGTGTTGTGTACCTGTCACTCTGTGTCCTTCGTATGTGTGAGCTATTGAGCTCAAGATCGTTAGTGATCACTAGCTCTAGCACTAGCTAACGAATGAATGAATATCTGAAGGAAAAAATGCTTGCCTGCAATCTCTCACTGTATGGCTAAAATAATTAAAGCCAGTATTAACAAGAGAAGAATAGCCAGAGAAGATAAATCAATTATTAATGAATGGAACGGAAACAGTACGAAGCAGTGTGTGCTTCATATACACTGGTAACAAACAATGGCTCATCCTTATAACACTGACTCATTCAATTCGACTCGATCAATTGAGCTCAACTCAGCTCGACTCAATACAAGTAGAGCACGAGTAGATTGAAGTGAGTTCTACTATAAATCTTTGCCCCTCAGAGCGTTGTCGTGTTTTGTTGTAGGCAGTGTTAAAATTCAACAACTTAAACTTTGCAACAGCAATGGCAACGGCTACGGCGATAGCGCCAACTATACGACACGAGTGAAGCAACAAAATGAAACAACAACGGAAACTGCGAGTTGTGTTTACAAACTCGCACGCAGCAATTTCACGGCACACGACGTAGTGGGCAACACAGTCAACTGATTGCTGTTGTCAGCTTAACTGTGGGTGTTCGATAGCAATAGCAACTTGAAATATCGATAGCAATGGCGCTAGCGACGGTGTCGGAATGCGGGCGCCGCCACTTCCGGTGTTTACAGCATAGCAGCAGCAGCAGCAACGACAGTCCAATCGTAAGAGATAAACTGTTTTTAAGCTGCTGTTGTTGTTTTCAATTGAGAATAAACTTTTTCTTTTTATTGTTCTCTCTCTCTCTCTCTCTCTCTCTTTCGATTTTATCCGAGAAATATAAACAAACACAGTTATTAGTTCGAGCTGTCTACAACCAGGGGGCGCCCTGACTCATATAGATATGGCCACGGGGGCCCCTAAGATACCAGCGTACACGAACGCACGCAAAGACTCACAAACAACAGTGATGAATGGCGCCGGAAGTAGGCCAGGCCCAAATTGGCCACCACCGCCGCCGCCGCCATACGGATGTTCACTGCACTGCACTCAGGCACGCAAGCAGGCAGCCAGTCAGTGAGACTGGCAGGCGAACTTGAGCCAAGCGAGAGGCCAATTTGAGCGGCACGCCCACCCAGGGCGTGGCCAAGGGCATTAGAATGAAGCGAGCAGGGCAGTTGCACACTCGCAACGGGTGGCGTCGTATTCATCATGGTCGTCGTAGCGAACATTGGCACACACACAGGGCGAGCACTATTTCGTCTCCGACCGATTAAACCTACCGACCGACTGGCTGACTCTGAGAGCGGCGCCTCTGGCCGTCACCTCAAATAATACACGCACATACACTTTAACCTCATATATTGCTAATATTGCTTACAGTTAAGTTAGCCACCAGGCAAATTATCTCGACACCAAGGTCTGGAGTTGAGCTGACACGAGTTGGCGCCAGACAACCGCAGAGCAACCTTTTCGTGACGAGCGCGTAGCCGTTTTATTGCCTCACCTTGCACCTTGCCTCATTTGGTATGTGTGCGCCTGTGTCTGTACTCGTTCCACGTACGTGCGTGTTTGGTTTGATACCCATTTCCGGTTGATCTATGGCGCAAGCAATCGAGTATGGCGCTCATTGTTTAGGCGTAGGTGTATGTTGTAAACAACGACAACAACAACAACAACAGTGAGTTAAGATGCACACTATGCTCAAGATACAATGTACATCGTGTCATGTAAATGAAACAATCGTTCGATTTAATAATAACAATGCGATAGCTAGTGAGCGGGCGAGCACCCGACAACGCAGCGTAGAGCACGTGTCGCACGTGCTGGCATCGGTGTCAATCAATAGTTATGGTTTATGGTCCGTTTAAGGAGGCAAATGCTGAAGAGGCTTACCATTAGTTGACTCGTCAGGGTTGTGTGTGTGGGTGAGCTTAACTGGCCCGTCTGTTAGAAGCCTGTTAAATTATTATGTCGCCAGCAGCGTAGGCGCAATTAGCGTGAAGCAACAAAATGTGATTGCTGAACGAACGTGATTGATGATTGAGCACGCGCCAGTTTTCTCGCCAGGTGGCCGCGAGCTTCGCAACAAAGTGCGAGGCCCAGCAAAGAAGGAGCCGAATCGGCAAGCGAACATTAACAGACTAGCGACCAGTGGAATAAAATAAAACAAGCTCACACGCGCGGATCATGGCTGATATCGAGCTATTCAGCTAGCATAACAACAATCTGCTCAGTGAAACTTGAACTAAAGTGAAATTGCCGCTATATGACACATGATAGAGCACAACATTGGCGTGACACAACAACACAACACGTGATGTCACGTCACGATAAGTTACTCTTCGCTATGTTATAATACTTTGCGTCAGTTCAGTTCAGATCAGGTCAGGTAAGTTGAGAGCCAACAACAATGTAACGCACGTCGAGGTCACAATTGTGAGGCACGCTGCACGTACACACGCTCACAGTTGTGTGCAACAATGAGTATATACCGTTACATTTTGTACCCTGGAAAGTTTCTTGTTTTGGTCCGAAACTCGCGCAACTGTTAGCTAAAGCTTCAGCTCACAATGAGCACACTCGCAAGCACGCACTCACGCACGCACGCACAAATTACAAATACAGTAGTTTTATTCCTAAATTTGGTATTGCAATTGATCGGACAATTTAGTTCGCTTTGTACCAACTCGTTTTTCAATGAATGTTGTTGCAATTTATAGCAGCACACACCAGGTTATGCAATAGCACGCATTGCGTAAACTCGTGGTAAGAGTTTTCATGCCGACACACATACGCAATCACACACTCAGTTTCTGTGTTCACAATTTGTATTCCAATTTTCTCAGAGATAAACTAGAAATTCTGTCGATCAATGAGCGACATATTTCGGTGTGTGTGTGTGTGTGTGTGTGCAAACCTTAGAATATCGAATGAAACAAGCGGCTTGAAGCGGTGGGTTCGATGTGACCAACAACTTTGTCGAATGATCAGCTTTGTGTGATAAGCCACCTGTCACTGAAGCATGACTGATACAATAGACTTCCACTCAATAGGCTAAACACAACACACTCAATAGGATTTAAAAATATAACGTTAGACTCGACCTTCTACCAATAGCACAACGGTACACTAGTTATGGGGTATTTTACAAACGAGTTATGGAATTTTTCAAGTGGGTTATGGGTTCTTCAGAGCAGCGTGGATCGCGTTATGAGTGTATTTGGTTTGTTGTTTTGGGTTTTTAGGAGGTTTTTCATAACTGTTGCGTTTGCCGAATGCGAATTCGTATCATCAGATATGAAGATCCCGAAGACGAACGAGCTTTAGCAAATCTACGTGCGCAAACACAAAGAAAAGCGCAAGAAGATGTAATTGTCATTGAGGACGGCGCCGGGCCGAAAATCAAGCGCGCTACCACCAGCGCTCAAGACATTAAAAATCATTGTAAAGTGCTGTGCATAAAGAATGACCCTCCTATACACACAAACTGGGTTGCAAGAAAAATCCCAATCCGAACACCATTTTCGTTTGTCGCGAGTTCTTTGAACCATAAGATAAGAAGAGGTGATCATGTGCTCGTCAGCTGAACGACAACAAAATTTTTCAAATTTCAACGTGGCGCGCAATCAATTGTGCAAGAAAAAACCCTGAATCGGGATTTAGCGAGACCGTCCATAAGCTTATTCTTTATGCACAGCACTGTACATTCTATCAATAAAGGTTTTTATAATCAATCAATATTGGTTTTTTGAGCGATGCTCAGGTGACCGACGCGCCAGCGCCAAAAAATACTTTCCCGCTATCCACACAAGTCTCCCACTATCATCATGAGCCTGCGACATGTAGGTATGCGTGAATCTGAGCGTTAACTTGGCTTCGCTGGACTCTTCCTAGATTTGCCATCAGTACGTACGCTTATCGCGTTCAACGAATGAAAATATTAGCACACAAGTAAAAACAATAATCGTTGGAGCACAGCAGCTTATTATGGCACTGCAACTCGTGCAGCTCGTAATTGCTGATCAGCCGCCCCGTCCGTCTATCTGCCTGTCTATTTATGCTTTCAGGCTCAACTTCAGCTCTGTTTGTGCGTGCTTAGCGTCACGTGTTCACGCCTGCCTGTCTGTCTACCTGCAAGCCTACCTTTCAAGCTCATCAACAGAGTCAACAGCGGTAACGGCAACAACAGCGGCCATAACAATAGTGACGACGGCAACAACATTGTCAATATTCAATGGTTCACTTCAATGGTTTGTCGCAAGTTCGCATGTTATGCTCAAGTTTGTCACGCCGTTGTCGCACCAACTTCGCTCATGGTGCGTTTTGTGTGCTCGCGAATACACTTTGTGACAAACTTTCTCTCTCCCTTCGTGGCTTCCAACATTGGCTGTTTGTCTGTCAACTGCGTGCCTGTCTGTTTCTCTTGTACCTGCCATCTTCGAACGAGAGTTGTGTTCGCGTTGCTTGGGGCCAGCAGCTAACGATCGAGCCATTGAACAAACTCCAAACAAAGTGAGCGAGTGAGCATCGTTGACACCGACAATGTGCTCTTACTCTCTCTCTCTCTCCGTTTCTCTCGAAGACAGTTTGCGTAGTGTGTGTGAGTGCAAGCGTGCGTGCCTCATCACTCGACGCTGTATATTGAATGGTGCTAAACACTAAATGAGTTGCACACTGACCAACTGACTAGCGCATTTAGCAGCATAACAGTATACTACTTGCGTAACTTTGTGAACACAACTTACGTAACAATATGATCCACGAACCGAAGCAATGTTCGAACGATAACATTCGACTCAACGACATTTTCTCCTCTTCAATGTTCAAATTTTGAATTTGACCATTGCTAAATGAATGTCGAGCACCCTTTGCCGACCACAACACTGGCATCAGGCGCCAGAAAAGATTAAAATGCTTGTCGATTTCACTGCTCGAACTTCGTCATGTGTGTTTATGTGTCTCTATGTGAGTTTGAAAATTTAAGGGAGAATATGTTACTTATGTTAGTTTTCATGTTAGAAATGTGGTTATCCGGTGTCTAGTTCGACAATTCAATTTCAATTGCTCACACAGTTCAGTTTCTCTGTTCACTCCGCGTCAACACAACATTGACGACATCAGCATCAACGGCAACATCGATGTGGCACGCTGCCGTTGCCGTTGACTTGACGCGAGCTCAGAGTCAAACTTAAACTCTAACTTTGACTCCAACTCGAACTTTAGCTTGACTTCGTTTCTCCTTAGTTTTCTCCCTCTGCTTGAGATCCCGCCCCCGCTCTGCTCTCCTCTAACCAAGTTCGACACGTAAACTGGTCACCTGCTCGCTAAACATTGTTGTTCCAAGTGGAATTATTTCCAGTGGTTCGAGAGCACAAGTGCATAGCAATTGTCACGGCACGTATCGCCAACACTTAGCATGTAAGATGCACGCACGCAGTGCATTCACATGCACGAAAGTTTATTTGACACTTGAAGCAGCAACGACAACGACAACAACCAATCGTGTCGACAAGAAAGGAACATTTGAGATGAGAAATGGAAAAGAAGCCGACGCTAAAAATAGACAGCACAATACATTCGAGGCAATGAAAGAAAGAGGCCATAGAAAGGGGGAAATTCTATGGACAAAATATCGGTGCCAGAGAGCAATTGGGAGTGCTAGAGCCCTTGTTGTTATTGAAACTCTCTATTTGCAATGCACAGTGTAATACGGTGCATGTAATTAGCTCGGGAATTGGCATACAAATTTCAGCCAACTTTTCCGCTCTGCCAAATTCGTTCGTTTATGATACACAAGTTGCTATAAAAAGTTGTGCTTACAAGCATATAATCAACACTCCCTTCAAGAGAATGTTTGTTCGATCGTCAATCGTTTGTTCAACGATTTGTTGTTAGCTTGGTCAATATTTATATTGGTTCTATTTCATTGGCTCATCATCGAGTTGTCGATATATTATTAATGAAATTTTAATTAAGCTATTTTCATTCTATTTTCAGGGCCTCACGTTGTTGGCACGAGCACTCGTTTAATTAAGTTACTTATGAGCTAGCTTACATTGCTTACAATACGCAACACAGAGGGGCTAACAATGTCCGACGGATGCAAGTTTACTTGCTCGCTCATCACAAATGTGTGCATTAGATCGCACTTGTTATTATTATTATTCTTGTTTCTTGTTGATTGCATCGCACACTTTCGTAAGTACTACTAGGCCAAGTTACACACAGCCAATTGCCACAGTTGGTCAGTGTGGTCAGCTTGCTTATGTTGACGTCGGTGTTGTGCAATGTTGTGGTTATGGCTGCAGCTGTAGCTGTAGCTGTGTCGTTGTGTGCAATTGCACACCACGAATTGAATTGTACACCAAACTAAGGGCCGAACTAACTGAAACTAAAATAAGAGAAGTGGAAATAAATGCATTAGCTGTAAGCGCAAGATTACATGCTAATAATAATGACGTGCCTTGCGTTCTATGTCTGATCACACTCACACACACACACACACATTGCTTATTTCAACTCACGCACGTAAACTTTCAACTCATCGAGCCAAGCATGCCTTTCTATAGTTGTAGTTTGTAGTAGATTTATTTGTCTCTATATAACAGGGACAAGCAATGATGCGCAACAGCCAATGTTGTGACACGGCACAAGGAGGAGGTTTCCGCAGCATTAGCACAGTTATTAGTTGTTGGCTGACTCTATAGTGGTCTATGGCTACCAACAACTGGCTGGCCATAGCTGATAGCAAGCTCAGCAGCATTCAGATCTTTTAAGCGCCAGCTCGGTCAGTCTTTGTCTGTCTGTCTATTCGTCTAGCTTTTGTTTTAGCTTTAACCCGTCGAGTTCAGCTCTAGCTATTGCATGACGGGTTCCGTTCCGTTTCGTTTTGTTTTGTTTAGCTAAGCTCAATTGAACTGAACTGAACTCAACTCAACATTGGGACTGCACTCAAAATTGATACTATTCGAGCATACTCAACTCAACACTAGACTGATCGTGAAACCTTGAAAGCTCTCGGCCGTTGAGTTGGGCTCATTGAGAACTAGTTTCAAGTTGAACATTCGAGTGCTTGAGGCTCGCACATTGGTTTGCTGTTTGTGGTCAATAAATTTCTCATTCGTCTGTTCACTTGTCCATTCGTCCGTCGCTCCGTTCATTGGCTGCTCTGATGCGATGATAATGTTGCTTTCATCCACTAAAGTGAGCCAAAGTTGACTAACCCAAGCAAGGAAGCGAGCGAGCGGGAGAGCAAGCAAGGCCAAGCTAAAGTTTTGTGGGCCCCGAAGTATACTGAACAACAACAACTGTTACAGCATCGGACATTATAAGAGCGGCTATAAGAGAAGAAATGCTATCACAACCGCAACTTTCAACATGTTAGCTGCCTCAGTTAACGTTAGCAAAACCATCGTCAGCAACAACAATGACAAAAGCCAAAGGAGAGTATAATCTAATTATGAACCACTGTGAGTGCTCTTAATGACACGCACACGTACACACACACGCAACAACATGCAAGTGGTGAAAACTAACGCATGTGGGCGTTGGTCGTGGGCGTGTGCGTCATGTGTGCGTCTTTTTCGTCTTTTCCTGTGCCTATTTGTCAGTGGTCGCGTCGACAGAACTCGACGATCGAGCCTTTGGAGTTTCACGTGGTACGACTGCTTGTCGGAGGTGCCGACAACAAACGGTCTCAAGCAAGCAAACTCGGTGATCTCAAAGTTCGTTTAGTGACTCGACATTACTAATCAATTGGTTATGAGAAAGTGTTCTCTTTGGACGCATCATAGTGCTCACTGCGATATCGATTACCTGAACAGTAGGTAGCCAACTTGATATTATCCTCTCGTTAGCGGTGAGATTTTGATCGTGGATAATCGGCCCAGGTCATCGAATCGACTTAGTTTCTATAAGTAACAGCTTGTGCATTCACACTTACGCTCCTCAAAACAAAAATTGTGATGGCTTGTGGTGGGAATCAAAAATGTTTCTCGCCAAATGATCGGAGACTGTTTGACTGTGACACCGTTATCAAAGGAACTTTCCAACAAGATATCGAACTCATTCGCAAGAGTGATTCGAATCATAGAAGTGGGAGGGGGATCCTCTTGAGCGTTTTCGACTTAAAGCGCACTCATGTTGCTGTTCAACTTAGCGAATCAACGACAAATCACCTGCGACCTCTTTTATGTGTGAACAAACGTGGATGTTCGTTGTGTAGATTTTGTTGTTGTTGGCGCTACAGTGCATAATTTTCAGTCCACTACGAAATCTGTGTCACGAAAACAAAGAATTTTTGGATGGCACACTTTTCAATGCATACAATCAAATAGAAGATGAGAGGCAGAAAAAGCGAGCCAACGAAAGAGCCGACGGACGGACTTGGAAGCCGTGCAAATACTCTACTTGTGCCCTGTGTATCGGCGTTTATCTGACTCGGTGTGTATGTCTTGAGCTCCAATAGTCGAAACAACTACATACACTATGGCTGATATGCCACGGCCGCGCTAACGATCAGTAAGTAGTGATTGAGGGAAAGAGGTTCAAGGGGGAAAGAATAGAGAAAGAAAGAAATAAAGAAGGCTGGCTTCCTTGAAAATTCATTCATTCTCTGTCGTGAGTTTCGTCAGCGTCGTCGTCATCGTTGAAACAAGAAACGAACGACGGCAGGGCTCACAATATCGTCTGATAATTCGGGTCGATTGCGTCACACACACACACACACACACACACACACACACACACACACACACACACACA
>JAIFTH010000616.1:0-21008 GCA_019968535.1 Fragariocoptes setiger | reverse complement strand
TGTGTGTGTGTGTGTGTGTGTGTGTGTGTGTGTGTGTGTGTGTGTGTGTTACTCACAAACAGAAAGTAGCAAACTTGTGACTTTATTATCCTTACACGAATACATGTGTATGTAACGAGTCTAACATCTTTAGTTCGTACGCCGTCAGCTATCTTGGTGCCTAATAAACACTGTTGCTTGTTGCATCCATTCGTGTGCTTTCACCATTTTAACTCTACCATCGATAGATTTGAATGAGAATAATGGAGCAAATGATTTGTTGTGATAAAAATGTTTATGTTAATGTTGACTACATGAGAGGCTTACTTTGAGGGGATCACTGTTGCTAACTGCCAGTGATCTCTTCAACAATACTCAAAACTAGCCAGTGACTTCTGTGACACAGAGTGCTTTGGTCTCATCGTTTTCCTTTCGTGGCCTACAAATCATGTAGCACTCACAGCGTACTTGGTGTGGCTTCTTGTTGAGAGAGTGGCACCCAATTTGCTCCGGAATTATTTGTCTCAATCCATAATAGTGGCAAAGTATTCAATCAATTAAAATGCGACGATTATAGGGAGAGAGAGAGAGAGAGAGAGAAATAGTCAGCATGAGCACATTATCGCTGTCATTTGTTGTTTATCGATGCAGTCAAGTGGCCAGTTCAATTGGCTCTAATTTGATGTAACGTGTGCATTGTGAGTCGAATACAAAGAGAAATATGACGAATATAACGGAAGAACGACTAAAATAATCCGACCAAGAATGTAAATCCTCTTCGAAGTGCATCTCACCAACTTTCAATTGCACACAATCTCACAATGCATGCGCCTTTCATTGCACCGGCCTCTATTGCAATGTCTCTATTGCTGCTAGCTCTATTGCTTTGTACTCTACTGTCCAAGCACCGACAGAAGGTCCGATTGGTATTTGTTGGCAATCTCTCTCTCTCTCTCTCTCTTTGTTAAATTTGTTGTTGTTGCTGCTGCTGTTGTTGCCACTGTGATTTGAGTGAAAATCAAGCAAAGTGCAATGTGTGCATGTGTGGCCCCGTCTAGTGAAATGTTTACAGTGCAAGTAGGAAGCACGTTGAATCACTTGCACGATGACGACTACGATCAAGAGCAAGTTGAAGCAAAGTTACACACGCAGGCCACAAAGTCAGACGCCAATCGAGCTATGAGTCAATGTTGCTGTCGTACAAAAGTTTGAGTTGTCTAAAAGTCAGACAACGAGCACGAGCACGACAACGACAACGATGTAATAACATGTCATTGCACAGAGCGCCACATGACACGCGTCCACTCGTTCGTCGTTCGTTGGCTGGCTAGCTAAGAAGTAATGTCTGCAATGTTATTATTGTGGCGTGCACACAAAATTTTTTCACTGTCTATCCTTGCGTCCGAATGTATGCCCGTCTGTCTGTCTGTGTGCGTGCCTGTACGTCCGACGGTCTGTTTGTCATATGACAGACACAAACAGATTGGCTGGCCATCCACACGACTGGTTATTTCTAGGTGCAGTGGTTGCACATTCATACACAGTACAGCACAGTTGAGATTGAGATTGAGGCCACACGTGCCTGACAGTTGCCCCGGCCCCACTCCTCCCTCACCCAACTCATTGGCTGGCTCTTGCTCTTTTGGTCAGCTCGATTTGGTCCGCTGCAACAACCATGATGAACGCTTGTACGAAGCGGAGATCCAACGCACAGATTGTGTGTGCGCGCCAAATTCATCAATTAATGGGTCGAGTTGGGCAATTTCAGCGCACTTTGATGCACGTTGTCAGTTTATTGCTCGCCTGATGTTTGCTTTGCTTTGTGTGTGTCCACTCCCTTTGACCTTAACTTTGCCACGTGTCCAGTTGACCCACCAACTTGCCCGCTCACTCATTGGGCCCACCAGTTTGTGGCTGAACTCGAACTGCAACTCTACTCATGTATGTTCTCTCACACATAAACGAGAAATGCAATCACAATATCCACGATGGCTGTCGTGCGATTGCAAGCTTTCTGTCCACAACGACAGAGGAAACGAGAAGATAGAGACCGAAACGAGAGATCTCTTGAATCGGGTCTCAATTTCAAGAACAACAACTTGACTCAATAATTCAGTGTATCATCTCATTGACAAGTTAATATTACACTGAGCTTACAACTGTTGTTGTCATTTTGGACTTGTTGTCTCGGACTTTTCTGTCCAAGGTCTTATAACACACGCACACACATTTTTCGTTCTATGTTGACATGTTGTTATGTGTTGTGTCAGCATACTAGAGCTCGAATTTTTGAGGCTCTATCGCTCTTGCCTCTCGTAATGGAAACATGCGACGGTGCAAAAGTGGCACAGTTTGCAAACTCCAGTCACCCTTGGCGTCTCACTTGCTAACCACGAGTATGAGTTCTCTCACAACTCGTCCAAGTCTGAGAGACCCTCTCAAATATAGATAGAGATTGAAAGAGAGAGAGAGAGAGAGAGAAATCAACGATGAGAGTAAACACACCGAGAGAAAATTCAAACAATGATAGTCACGTACATGAACGAGAGTGAAATATTCGTGTCTTGTCGTCGTCGTCTTTGTCGCTGTCGTGAGAGAAAGCAATGTGAGTGCAAGTCACGCCCACACAGTATCGTCGACATTGGCATCTGTCAAGGCATTCATTCAGTGCGAAGTAGCCGAGATTCATCTCAGTCAGTGTTCAAGAGGCGAACGAAAATGCACGATTACGTCGATATGTTCTTCTCTTCTTGTGAGCAAAGTGTTTAAAACGAAACAACATCGATGCACTGTGAGGGCAAAAATCATCTTGAAAATTCAGAATTTTGAATCCCACTTATGCTGCGCCATTCAGCTATGAGTGCTGCTGGGCTAAGCTGAGCTGAATGATGGAAATTTTTGATTTCAACGAGCGGAAATAAAATTTTCGAGACCTAAATTCGAGACCATAGAATCAATGTCTCCTCTTTCTAGGGCGCTTACAGCGCCAGCGACTGAGGCAAAGCTTGAGGCATGAGTTGCCTGAACTTGTAGTGAAGAGAGAAACTTGCAAGATTGCAAGTTATACAGTCAAAAGTTCCCATGTTATCTTTGGCCTGCACGCGTTTAGTTGGTTGGCGCTTTTGCTAACATACGAGTGTAAGCTAGCGTGAAGCATATTGTTGTTGATGCTGCTTGCACGTAACGTCATCTTGTCGACGTCGATTTTTTGAGTTCTTTTCGTTTGTTCGTTTCTTCTTGACAAAGCAAGGAAGCAAGCAACTAGCTAACAGGCCATGTGAGACTGCGTAAACCAGCGAGCGAGCAAGTGAGGCCTGACATTGTCCAAGATTAGAAGCATCAATTTCAAGCTTTTCTTTCTCAGTTTTCGTTCCTGCTCGCACTTGGCTGTCTATTGGCAGCCCTCGACTCGTTGTAGTTATCGTCGTCGTCTAATCTCAACTGTCAGCACGCCAATCTTGCAATTTCGTCGCCAAAATTTAAACTTTAAACTTCGTAAACTTTCAACGCTCAACTTGATAGTTTACGTAGTTTAGTCGGAGAAAGAGATAAATAGATAGAATTGTCGTCTATTGCAAGTGGTAAGTGGCGAAGAGAGTGCAGGCAAACTTGACCTGCTATCTGTTTGTCTGTCTATCTAACTGGCGCCATACAACAACTTGCCGTCCACCATGAGATTAGAATTTTGCGCTTCTTTCTTTCTCGCTCTACCTTCTCAGTTCATTGTCTACTTAAATCTTTTGAAGTTCTTTGAGCCTCTACGTTTTTGTTGGCCTCATAAAAAGTGGTTTGAAGCAAGTGGCACACTTGCCGCACCCACATACCACACACACACACACGCACGCACAAAAACACTATACACAAACGGACAACAAGACTTGCGAACTTCCGAAGTGGAACGCTGTTTGCTTGCAAGAGAGTGACCTGCAAAAGTTTTTTCCCTTCACAACAGCAACAACAACAATCACGACAAAGACGTCACGACATTTTATCGCTCGCTGTCAGTTGTTTTCAACGGCAGCAGCCGTTTTTTTCATGCTTCAAGATTTCTCGCATTGCACGATTGTGGAAGCAAGACTGTTTGCATTAAGCTGTTACTAAATCAAACTTTACTCGTTGATGTTGTTGGATGGGTCTGCTGCTGCTTCAATTATTAAGATAAACCGACCGAAGTATATTTAAAATGTTCACACAAATCAGATTAATAAGAGTCAGTGTGTGCGTGTGTGCACACACGAACATTAGCACACAGAGACGAATCTTGCTGATACAAAGCTGACATTGAGATCACAACACCAAGCTAGCGAACAACTTCTCCAGTGGCTCCCAATAGAACAATCTTACATGCAAGGCTTGCATTGCAAGCTCGTGCGCAAAAAATGATGAATAAGTCCCTACATCCATAGTAATGCTTGCTATAATTGTTGCAAATGGTCGAGCCACTTACGATTGTAGAATCTAGCATATAGCAGCAGTGTCAAACGACTGAGTGTTCGTTTGAAGCTGACATGATGAAGCTGAAGTTGAATGCACGATTCGATCCACACGAGCTTAGACAATCAATATATAGCATGAGAGCAGCAGTCGCTCTAGATTCTAGAAGAGACTGACCAGGCTAAACAGATTAAAGCATCGACACAAATTTCAGAGACCATCGACTTCGAGTACAAGCTTGATGATGCCAAAACGTATATTGGCGTAACGGGTGCTGCTTGAGGAAGGAACAAATGATCATGCAGCAAACATCGAGAGTCTGAGAAGTTTTGAAATTCCAAGATTAGTACAAGACTAATAGCTTGTAATAGAAAGAAGTTGCAGCAAAAAGTGAGTAGCCAACAACCAAGAGAAGAGCAAATCTTTGCTGTGAAAGAGGCTGTGTTGGTTCTTGGAAAATTGCATCGCAAAATCAAGATCACAGCTTTATTTGTTTGCATTTGAATGTTGCAAATGCAAACAAGTTACCTTGCGTTGTTTGTTTATTTGTGCTGCTGTAGCTTTTGCTCTCTGCCACTGCTGTTGTCAGCTACGAATTGCTTCGGGCCCCTCGTACACACTCACAACGTATTGTAGTTGTAGTCGTAGTTGCAGTTGTAGCTGTGACCTTAGCGTAATCTCAGCGTCAGCAATCCAAATGTTGTCCGTTCAAATCAAGTGGGTCGAGTTCTCTTGAAATCTCAATCTTGGCTTAGCTCTCTACTCTCTCAGCGAGTGAGTGAGTCAGCCAGCCAGCCAGTCAGTTGATTGTAACAACTATATTTCCTGGCTATAGTAGTAACCACTACTGTTCGCCTGAAGCTATCATTCAAGTTGCAAGTCGCAAGCAGACAGAATGTTTGCATGTTCGCATGTTTTATTGCGTTGCATGCTGTTATTTTTCGCTTTCTTCCCTAAGAGGCGCCGCATTTCAGATAGAAGGGGCTCGAATTTCCCTCCACACGAACAACGCGAGGACCACGATTTGCAAATGGTCAGAGAGGAGAAATAGGAAGAAGAATTATAAGCTCGAAATAGCAAGAAAACCACTTGGCATCTACTTATAGCAGCAACAACTACAATTTGAAACAACGAAGATTCACGTCAAGGTCTAGCCGATGTCTAGCCAATAGTCGATAGTCGGTTAGCACACAACTGTTGGCCTTAGGTGCAGCTAAGCTTGCGCCAGTCGACTGGTCAGCTAGTCGAAGTTCAGCTGTCAAGGGTGCCTGAGTCATCGATTTCTCTCTTACGTGCCTTTTTCTCTCTCTCTTTCTTTCTGGCAAGCTCTTTCTGACTATCAAGAATTGGCAATGCAAGCTCACAATGATGTGACCAGCTACCATATCATTGTAAGTTGTGTAAGACGTGAGATGCGAAATGCTGGATGGTTGATGGCAAGCCACACCCACCTGCCACCCTACTCGGACTGCCTATCAGTGGCTGACTCGTTGCTTGGTTTCCTGGCTGGCTGCAAAAGGCCAGCGAATTGTGGCCAGTCATTTGTGCAAGCGAGCCAGCAAACAGGAACAACGATGTCTGTGCGACAGGCCATGTTGTTTGAGCTACTGGTACGTGTGTGCGTGTGTGTGCAACTCGGCGCCAGTCACATCGTGCGGGCGCTCATAAATCAGCGCGCGCTCATTTGTTTGTCCGCTACTAACTCGCTGCTTATTCGCTATGTTGTTAGCCATGTTCACTAGCTATTTTCGTTCACTTATTCGCTGTTGTTAGTATGGCACCTTAACCAGTTGCCACTTCACTAGCAAGATTGAGCTTGAGGTTTCAGTGAGCGCACTAGCAATCGTTTCTATTTCTCCGTAATACATGCTCTCCCTCTTCCTGTTCATCTACTTTCACTTGCTGCTTGCCACTAGCAACTTGCAACTTACGACTCACAACTGGCGCTGTAGCTCGCTATACACTTTATCCCAACTTGTAAGCCACCGTTTGAGGTCTGTAGCATAAACAACAAACCTTGGGAGTTGGATTGCAATTTGCAACCAGGAAGCAGCCTAAAGCCACCAGTCTTGAGAATCTCAAGTTAAGTTCAACACATACGCACATGTCTTGGAAGACTGGAAGAGGGAGGGAGAGAGAGGGCGGCGAAAATGTAGGCTTGAGCCCTTATATCAGGAAAGATTTAGCTAAATTTCCGAGTGCCAAGAAAACGAGTGCAAATTTTCCTACCCTTCGTTCGATGGCCGAAATGTATCAACTCTCGTCAGTCAAAATCAGAATTAGAGTTAGAAGAGAAAGAAGAAGAAGAGCGCTGATTGAAGAGCACAGTTCATTTGGAAGCTAAACAAAACGAAACCAAATCCGAAAAGCCGAGAAGACAAAGCCGCACAAAGTGAAGTGAGCAGACCACGGGCGGCTAAAGCTTGTGGTTATGGACACGCCCACAATTTGTTGGGCTTCTCCACAAGCATTCAGTCGCTGATGCGATGAACTGTTTTGTTTCTCACAGAGTGAAATGGCAGCTACTGAAAGCGCACTGGACTCGTTGGCGCATTGGAAGAATCACAAGGATAAGAATGAGAATGAGAGTGAGAATGTCCATGTTACTTGGAATGCCGTACAAGACTGGCAGCGCTAATGAGCGTTAAACGATTCGTGCTTGCATAGCGAACAGCGAACAGCGAGCAACGAGAAGCGAGAAGCAAGCGGCGAGCAAACAGCCATCGCAATCCATGTCCCAAGCTATTCAACTGGCCAACTATGCAACTACCCCAACACTGCAAATGCTATATGTCCATTTGTTATACAACACGCGCGCAATCACTGCCTGCTTCACTTTCGTGCTATTTCAAGCGAACACACAACAGGCAATCCCCATTCTCATTCTCATACTCACACGAATTGCAATGAGAACGAAGCTTCAATTTGAAGCCTTCTCAATTTGTTCAGCTAGAGCATGCTCTCGCTGGACTGATTTAGTTCTCGAGTGTCTGTCTTGAGTTGACACACAAGATGCAGCATGCTTGTGTGTAGCTTGTGTGAGCTGCTGCTGCTGACATTTGTGAAGCATATAATGAGGCAATAATGAGGATCCAATCAAGTCGCTCGGGCTCATCAGTCTTTTGAGCTGACAAGTGGTCTATTGCACTGTTTTCTATGCATCAAATTCTGGCCTGTGTACCGCCGATCGCAGATCATCACATAAATGTGCCAGTTTCATTTTATTCTGCGTCGAATTGTCGTCCTCATTGCGCTAATCTAATCATCAGGAGTATGAAATCTGCATGCCTTGAGCATCGTCTATTATATTAATTCATGAAGAATTTCGCAATCGGTTTCTTCGTTGGTTGATCATAATTATATCGCACTTTTTGAAGATTGGTGTTGCTACGAGAAATATAATTGCCAGCAGTTAGTGTTATTTATATCAAGTACAGAACTTTTGTATGCTCGTTTGCACGCCAGTTTGCGTCTCAATTCAGCATAAATCAAATGCATTTCACTTGTTATGCATGAAATGATCGACATGAGTAATCCTCATCGATTGGAACATCTACAATATTGTGCTTTATAAAGTATTGGCAATCGGCGCCTCCCTGACTGATGATGATACTCATGAAAGGCATTAACCTCCGCTCTTCCGATCTACAAGTGCTAATTTTACAAGTGAGGCCATACTAGATATGAGTGCAAGTGTTGACCGGAAGTATAATATGAAAACTAAAAAACCGAATCTATTAACAAGAAGTCCACCTAACGAGTTTAAGCTCAAGTCTTGTGTTAAAGCTTAAGGCGGTAGCTGACAAAAAGTGAGTAGCAAGAAGCAAGCGAACTTGAGTTAACTTGGACGATTAGCATACAACCGAACCGAAATGGTTTTAACAAACACACACACTCGCGACGAGTGTGTTTGAATACAACACAGCCGATGTCTAGTTTAGTTCAAGAGAAGAAAGTAAGGTGTGAGCTCAGAGATACAAGCCTAAGAAGCATCTCTCTTGGGGACGCTTGTGATGGCCAGATGATGACGTATGTTCGAAGCGAAAAAAAAACTGCCCGAAGAGTGTAGTACGTGACGTTTGACGTCCGGCTGACTGGTCGAGACGAAACGAAACGAAAGGAATGTAGTGCTTAGATGAGCCAGTGTGAAGTACCACGTGCTGGCAAAGTTTCTACTTAACTTGACGGCCTGTCAGCGGCGCCCAAGAAACATCATCAAGCGTAGCACAAGCTCAGCAGCACGCACGCAGTCACATGAACGCGCGGACAGCACAACGAGCCAACACGGAACGGACAAGGAATAGAAATGGTGTTATGACGGACGAACGAACAAATAAACAAGTAGTGCAAGTAGGCGAGAATGAATGAACGAGAGGCAAAGTAAGCTTGCATGTCGTACACACACGCTTACTTCATGCAACACCAATCTCTTCCAAATGGGGCTTCTCTCTCACTGTTGCTTTGCACTTTAGGCCTTGGCTTCCTCGTTTCTTCGTGGCAAGCGTGCTTTTGTGCTTTCGCCAACGAGCAAAACTCATTCATGAAAACACCCATGAATAATAATGAATGTATGCAAGCAAGCAACAAACTCGTTGTGTTCAATGCATCCGTTCGTCATTTGCCTCGGGCGACATTCTTTTGCTCGCACACCAACGTTCGTTGCAACTTTCGTTCTCTCGTTTGCTTGTTTGTTTGTTACCTTGTTTGGCACCTGTCTTGTTGGCTAGCCGACAACACACTCAGCGATTGCACGGGACCGACCGATCCACCAACCGACATTCACACAGTCAAACATTCAATGGCTCATTCGATGATGACTCGCTTCTGAATGTTGGTCATCAAGACAACTTGCGTGTTGTTGACACACTCGACACTCAACACTCAACACTCGACACACACACACACCCTTACTAATAGACTGTTAGCGCGCACACACACGCACTATTCGTAAGCTCGTGTGCGAACAGTTTAGCTCGGCTTCACGCGCTCAGCGTCCAGATTAGCTTGGCTTATGAATCGAAGGTGAGAGCTATGTGCTTTGTCGGTGGCAAACAGTACCTGAACTTTTACTTGAATTGAATATTAGTGAGATCAAAGTTGTACTGTTTTGAGAACCTGTTTGCTGCGCTCGGTGTCAGCACTTAGCCATGACAACAACTCCTTACCACTTAAATATGTAATTCCTGCTTAATTCCGTCGGTCCCCACATCACACATTACGATGACACTATCACATTACTATAATACACATCACTATAGCTATGCTAGTGTAGTTTCTATAGTTGCGCTGTAATCAACACACACACACTCATGTAGTATAAGTAATTAGTAGCTACGAGAGATGAAATACAGAAAGAAAACACAAGCGAACGAACAAGCTCGTTATGTCTTTGTCTTGGCAGCATCAACCAGCCGCAGACAGGAGATTCAATCTAGTGAGGTCTATTGCTGGCGATAGTCTGCTAGTTCTTCTATATTCTTGCTGCTCTATTCACCAGCTTTAATGATTTTTCCCCCTCTCACTTTACTAGCTAACCAACCGGAAGTGTGAAGAAAGAACAAACGAACGAACGCAAGAGCGAGCGAATAATTTATAAGTACAAATAGAACTCGAGACGGACGACGTTGTTGCTGCTCTTTTAGCTGCTAACAGTGCCGTAGTTGCTGGCTGTGCTATGCATTTGTTGCTGCGGTGGTGTTTTGACATAGAGCTTGTCGAATTGGACCTTGTAGCTTCAATGTGTCGCTCTATTCTAGCTTGTCGAGCTCTCATAGCTTGTTGTGTGTGTGTGCGTGTGTGTGTGTTCATTTGTCATCGTCGTCGCTGTCCCTGGCATGCGAGCCCATCGGCCAGCGCTATCTTAAGCTCCAGAGTCGGCCTCAACTTCAACTTTAGCTGGCCAAACACGACAACGAGCTGTTGTTCTAAGACAACGACAACGTGAATATCTCGCTTCTCTATCTACACTAGCACAAGTACAGATTGTGTGTCAATAACAACCCAAGCAACCACTCGTGCCAATGTCGAGCAGCCAAACACACGAGCTAGTGAACTAAGAAAGAGCGAGCTAAGACAAACGAGAGACAAACTTTGATGTCTCGATCGCTCCGACGACGTCGATAATTGATTGTCTTAGTTGTCGTCGATGTCTAGCGTGCTCTTATTCTCTCAAGCAGCGCCAGCAACAGCAACAACTCTTTTAGCTTGTTAGCTTTAGCCTCAGCTCAAGTTCGATTCAATGCAAGATATAACCCGAACTTGAGCTGAAGCTGGAGAAGGCGTGCTACGAGACACGCCCACCGAAAGTACTGTGAGACCCATCATACAATGTTCTGTTATTTATTCGTTGGCAAAGCAAAAGCGTCATGTGAATATAGTTTTCGTTCATTTCTCTGATATCATCTCTTCGGCTAGACCAACAAGCGATGAACAAGAGAACGGGCGCATCAGAGAAAGAGAGAGAGCTTGCTACCGGCCGACTCGATCGCTCGCTAGGGGGCGCTCTCTCTCTCTCTCTCTCTTGTAGCTTTCGTTACTAGTATTGTTGTTGTCGTCGTTGTTGACGAAGACCTCAAGCTAAAACAGCAACAGCAACATGAAAGCCAAGCGACCCCAAAAGAGATCATCTAATGTTGGTCGATCGTCGTTGACGCAGTTCGACGATGCACCACTGGCTTATCCAGTGTGTCGATTTTTAAGATTGAATATGGTCGTCGTTTTGAGAGAAGAATATCATGAACAACATCGAACGCTAATGATTCGCGCGTCACCCGCAGCGCTAATTGTGAGCAAAGATTGCTCACTCATTCGCTCGTTCGCTCGCCAGTGAGTTAGCTTAAGATTGTGTGCTCTAGATTGTACCCTCAAACACGATAACTGATACATGATAATCATTCCTCGAGTTCGCCTCTTTCATGCCATGACTCATGGCATGAAACTTTCATGCACGCAGCTCAGAGCGCTTGATAATTTCACCAGAAGGTCAATAGGAGTTGATTGTGTTAGATGAAGAGGAAAAAAACTAATGTCTGCTGTGTCAAGACCAATAGCAGACAATAGCCAACTCAGCTGACCTCAATGTCGACATTAGCTCGATAATTGAATGAAATCAATGAAATGAAATCGAAGACTCCTCCTTCAAACTGAGCTCCTTGCATCGAGCCAGACAGATATTTCGTTCGTGCCGAAAGTTTTGTTGTCAGCTTTTTATTATCTCAACATCATTTGTCTTCGACCAATCGATCGAAAACAACAGCGACAACAGCAACAACAAAAAGAATGAACTCAATTACGAGTTATAGTGGGCAAAAAAACAAAAATATAGGCTACTCAATCGAAAAATATAAAATTCTTGTCTCACACTTGTTTTAAAAAAAATTGTGGCTCGAGTTTTTGGTGTGAGTTTTTGTTGGGCCGGGGGAAAGGGGCAGAAAAATGACGCCAGCACTTGTTAGCTATCTTTTTAAGGTCGGAATAAGAATTAGTGTGGCCAACAACGACAACAGGAAAAGTGGCAACAATGTTCGGGGTAGAAAGTGGGGCCAAATTTGCAATCAACAAATCTCTCGGGTCAACTTTTGCTCGCTCGCTTGCTTCTTGATTCGATACATGTTGTTTCTACACAACATGTTGTGTAGTTTAGAATGAACGATGTTTCTTTGCAGTGAGAGTTCAAGTTGAAGCAGAGTGAGAGCATGGCCAGACGGCCGGATGAACAAACGAACGAACGAAAAGTGCTTTCCGTCTCGTTCTCGATATGTTTGTTGTAAATTTGTCTGTGATATAACATGATATAGCACAGTGAGCGAAGCAAGTTAGCGAATTGCTTCAAGAAACTTACTAACTTGAAACTCGCAACTTGCAATGTTGAAAGACGACGTTGTTGGGAAGCTCCGTCGACACTGCGAGCTTCTCGCATTCTTCACTACAAAATGGAATGAGAAAAATACAACACAAACACTTGAAGTCAGAGGCCAATAAATCACGTGTCCACGCAACAGCAACAACAACAACTAACACACTCACGACGTGTCTCGTCTATCTGCTGGTTGATTCGCACCACAAGCTCAAGCTCAATCTCAAGCTCAAGCTCAAGCTCAAGCTCAAGCTCAAGGCGGTGCGTTGAGAGTATAAGTTTACAGCTCTCAAACGAGCAACCTTGCTAGCTGGCGAGATTTCAAGCCGGTGAGGAAACGAACGAACAAATGCTAAGCGCGCGCGCACACACACACGCGTTTGATCTGCTGGGGCTTTGTGTGCCGGAAGTGATTGGTGTAGAGAGAGAGAGAGAGAGAGAGAGAGAGAGAAAGAGACGATGTGTAGTCGTTGTCGTGGGCGATAAAAGTCAGACGCTCACATACACGCACACACTTATTGTGAGACGACGAACTCACAGAATCGTGTCGTGGGATTGTCGATATCTCGTCGACGAGAACTTTGTCGAGGCGAATCAAGCTTCTTGCCTGGATTTGTCGCTTCAATTGGAGCTGACACACGCACGCAAGCAGCATCTGGAAACAGAGCTCTGTTGCTCTACAGAGTGCTGACCCCTGGCGATGGATGTTGAAAACTTAATCCCTGGCCTCGTAGCTCTGCGGTCTACACAGCGATCGTCTGCACTGTTCAATGGCAGCCATCAAAGCAAAGTTGAGTTCGTGCGATCTTTGCAGCGCACGACGACGACCACCACCTCTGACTATGAGGCTTACTTTAAGTTCAAGAATGAGTCCGAGTCAAGTGAGTATAAGCAGCAGTGAGCGTTCAGTAAGTGTCAAGTGCAAGTAAGTCATGTAGAGTCAAGACAGAGATTGTTAAGCAAAAGTAAAAGTAAAAGTAAGAGGAATCTAGGAAGAAGCTTTTGAGTGCGTGGCCAGTTCGCCTCTATTGGCTACATAGCGACCGGAAGTGGAATAGCCAGTGATCGTCGTCTGAACCGAAGGATTGGCCCCCGGGGGCGCGTCGTCACGTCATGGGCGGCACTGTCGGTGTGTGCGTCACTATTGTGCAATATCAAGCACATATCATTGGCACGCTCGGTCGGACGCTCGCTCACCGTTCAGTGTGGCAAATTTCTCAGATGATCCCAAATCTCTATGATTCAGCGAACTTAAGCGAGAAAAGCGACTAAAGCTGATAGCGTATCGTGCGCTGTGCGTGGCGCAATCATCACCTGCCGCGTGTCTTAGAACTTGTGCTTCTTTTTGCGGCTTATGTCTGATGTGTTGTGGCAGGCAGGCAGCTATCCAGACAAACTTGTTAAGTTTGATTTCGTTTTCCTCAAGTTTAGCTCGTCTGCTTTCCTCTCTGTTCTGACTAACAATCTAATCGTGGTACAATTGCAATTGTCGTTGTCATTGTCATTCTCATTGTCGGTGACGGTGACGTTGTCGTTGTCGCTGTCGCTGAGATGATTGTGTAAGATGACAATCGGCGTCGCAGAACGAACGATCGAACGGATCAACTATTGAGCAAGCGAGTGACAAAGATAACGTAATTATTGGCCATAAAATCAAATCTCTGAGAATTTCGTTGCCTTTTCTTTTTGTTTCAAGCTTCGTGTGCGCCCACTATTGTATGTGTGTCAAGCACAAGCACAAGCACACATTGCGGGCCTCAATATCAGAAGGCCCCCAACACAAGAATACTGCGTGTGTGAGCAAAGACACTCAAAGTTTTCGACTTAGCTTCAAACGAGATCTTACAATTGAACCGAACGTGGCTGCATTTCGCTTCAGTTCGTTTCGTTCCATTTGATTTGATTTTTGTTCAATCGTTCTTTATTTCATTCTTTCTTGTTTCCGTTTGTTGATTTCATTTCGTTTTGTTTTGCGACTTTGTTATTGTTACACAAGCAACTAACCACAGTATAGCATAGTACAGTGCAGCACAGCACAGCACAGCACAACATAGCCAAGCAAAAAAAAAGCTAGCATATCAAAAACAAAAACACACCCAAAACTAACTCTCGACGTCGAGGACACAAGTAACGTAGCAGCAGCAAATCGTAGGCGTAGCGATGTAGCAAGCAGTAGCAATGGAACAAGTGGTGGGGCGTGTCCCGCCGCCACTAGAGCAACTCACAACGCCAAAAGCCAACATACACAGGCGCGTAACATGTAATCGTTTGCAAAATGGCCCACTCCGACGATTCAACGATCTGTTCACTTCGATTCCATCGAGCCAGCTAGCTATCTATCGAGTAAAGCACTGTGTTCTATCGAGTAGCGCAGTCAGAGTTGACAAAGCCAACTTTTGTGTGCCTATTTAAACACATACGAACATTTAAGGCGGCTTCTTCTTGCTGTTTTGCTCATCGTCCGCAGGCGAGCGGGACGGCAGGATATCGAGCCGGTAGTAGACGGCTTGATGAGCCAAAAGACAAGCTTGCGTTGCTGAGGTTGGCCAACAAACAAACAGACAAACAGCCTGCCGGCTGGCCAGCATCAATAGAGCTACTTGCTTTGGTTTCGTCATTGAAGAGAAAGTCAAGTGAAGTCAGCTGTTGGCCAAGGCTAAATCTGAAGCTGAGACTGATATTGCGACTGCCACACTGACACTGCTGCCAGTGTGAGCTTAGGAGTCCGCACGGCTTCCGGTCCAATGAGCACCCAATCGGGAATCAGAGCTGGCTAAGTCAGAGAATGAGAGCGAGCTAGAGTTTGTTTAGCGAGTCGTTAGCTCGCGGCGTGCATTTGTCGCTCCCTCACAGCTTATACACAGCGCGCTCTTACAGTTAGCTAACTTTAACTAAGAGGAACACGAACTGAGAGAACGACGAACTATTCACGAGTTTGCACGAGTTTAGTTCTATTTAGCTTGACTTAGTCTTCTTGATTCTAGTCTAGTTTAGCTCAATGCAAAGTGCACTGCACTGCACCGCAAGTAAGCGTGAGTAGCGAGCGTGTGACTCTTCACGATTCACGGTCCCCTTCTTCGCGCACTTGCACTTGAGTGTGTGCTATCGATTGGACGCAGTGGGCGTGTCAAGTGGGCGTCACTTACACGTTGCCGGCAGCCCGCGGGCGTTACTGGCGAGCGAAGCCTAGCTATCGCATGAGTCAATTCATGATTGCGTCATCGACAACAACACACTATACAAACTTTCAGCCTCGATTCAGTTCGTTTTCTTCTTCGCCGTCGTCGTTGTCTAGTCAACGAGAGAGAAAATCGCACTCATTTCCATGTGAGGGCGCGTGTCCAACTCATCTTTTCTCTTTGTGTGATTCAAGCATGTCGTATTGAAAGCTATATTTCGCTTACAAATGGGGTGTGGCAACGCGTATAGGTGTGTTGCCTAGTGGGCGTGGCGTAAATACATTCGTTGTCGTTGTTCATACTTGAGAATTTGAACACTCGATTAAGACAACTATTAGTCGTCTTACTCACAGCTCTTGCTCTAATTCTCTAGTCTGCCTGCCTACGAAGGGATTGATTTTGTTCATTCCTCTTCTGCCGTTTGTTCAGTTTAGTTTTATTTTTTAAACTGACCGAGCGAAGAGAGTTGTACTGTCCAATTATTGTGACTAGTTTTTGAATGAAAGCAGAGAAAAAACCACTCAGAAAACGATCGTGTGTGTGTGTGTGTGTGTTTGCGTGAGACACAAAGAATCGCTTCTTCAGAGTTCTCTTCAATGTTCGCTACTCAACTCAACTACAAATCTGTGGGCTACTTTCGTTTGGCCCACTTTCTCCCCTCGGCTTCAACCAAGCATGTTTGAGGTGCCTTAGTGGGCGTGTGTGTGTGTGTGAGTGAGCACTCCTACTGCCTTGCATGAGCATTGCTGGCAAGTGCTAATGATATTTACACGTTTAGATGCGCTAAAATTTTATCTTTGCGATAATAAAGCTCAAGCTAGTTGTTTTCTGTTGCTGTTGTTGTTGTTGTTTCTGTTATGCTGGATGTGTCTCAAGCTCTAACGAACTGCTCGGCCCAACTTGGCTTCCTCTTCCTCTTTCCCCAAGCGACTTGCATCAAGCAATGCAAACACCTAAATCACTGCACGCAAACTTCTTAAACTCAAAGTTAAACGTAAACACTTGCACCAGAGTAGTTCTTAGTAAAACAAGTCACGGACCTACAACGAACTAACATTGACATGATTTTGTTGCGACTTTGTTCGTTTGCATCTTTTGCGAAGTTGACACACACTATTTTCAACTCACACGCGCTAAAGTCGACGTTAATGATTCTGCACCTGGACAAGTTCACTTGAGCTGCGTTTAGTTGAGTGACTACAAGACGACGAGCGAACGCACAGAGACACACACAAAAGGGGGCGTGCTCTCTACTGATTAACTCGCACACGTTTGCTTTTATTGTCGAGCTAACTAACTGAGTGAAATAGAAATATGAAAGCAGGTGCCAGGCGAAGACAATGATAGAAAAAGAGAGTGTGTAGCTTAACACACGAAGATAGTGTTCTTATCACACACGCATACAAGTTTCCGGTGCACAAAAGCGTAAGAATCATATCTTTCGTTCATTTCTTTTCTCTCGTTGACCAACTAACAGTGACCAGAGAAGCAAGTAGTGTTATGGACTCGTGTGTGGCTGTTCAGCATAGAAAAAGTGAGCAAAAAAAGTGTGTCCGCATGAGAACAACAGCAGCAAACAAAAAATGAAATAAACGAGTAAATTGGACGACCGGAAGTCGCGCCTACCGAGTTTTGCAACGAGCATCAGCGTGCCGCGCTCACTAAACGCGTGCCTCACGTAATGTAACGTGTTTATGCATGAGCGGGCAGTATCTCCGTGGGGGCGTGGCTCGCACAGTCGTGTGTCACAGCCCATTATTCGAGTGCGTGTGTATGTGTGTGTGCCACGTGCGAACTAGAGATGCATGAGATGCGTGTGTGTCTGCGCGCGCTAAGCTTGACATCGTGTTTCGTCTCAATTCAAAACGAGCACGTGTGTTGACGAACGTTCGTGCGATCAAGATATAATCTGCTGACTATCGTTTGATGATCGTATTCAAGATATAGAATATTTTCTATTTCTCTTTTATTTGATATGCTCGAATGTCACAATGTTCCGCTATCGAATGTTCAATGTCACCGTTGAAATAGATATTTAATCGTTTTGTTCAGATTTTAGTTCAAAAGTATGGATGAAAATGATCTAAACTAAATGAAAAAAAAACTCTAGCAATCCAAGAGAGTTTGTGTGGTAATGGAGTACACGAATTGCTGCCTGCTCTCGATATTCTAGTGTGAGTGGAGGCCATTGAGGGACTTGACCGATAAGTATGTGCTAGTGGCGCCATCTTTCGGCGCGCCCAGACAACAACTTTCATTGTATTCACTCGTTGGTGTAACTTTCTTTATATTGCTAATGCTTGATCTGTTTGCCAACTAAACTAACGAATACATATTTTTCTTTGAACACAACCTCAACATGAATTGGATTCGACTCAACTCAACTCAATTCGACAGCCTTGGTGTCGGCTGCTGACCTTTCGCTCAATGAATTGCAGGACACGGACACGCCCACTGTGGCCAAACGCAAACTCATGGCCAGCGCACGTAAGTTTTGCTGTGAAGAGTAACAAGCGAGTACCGACTAGATCAGCAAATTAATTAGTAGATAGTCTTACAGACACATAATTTCTTTCTCTTCGTTTATTTGCACATTCATTAATCGTGCTCAGCTATAGTCAGCGAATCACCTCTTAGAACACATCTTCTCGTGGTTTCCGATTTTGACTGAAAAATTTTTGCCTGTAAATTGTAATCGTCCACATGAGACACACGATATTTCGAGTGGGTTTCGATGAAAATCACATTGCGTCCTGTTGTCAAACCTATCTATATTTCTACGCATGGTCTTTGTGAAGCGTATATGCAAAGGCAGACGACCTCTGAGGCCCACATTGTAGTATTTAGAAAGGCATTGCAACGAAATAATTGACTCGATGTTGTATGGGCATTTGAACAAAGCTCAACTCTTCAGTGCTCTGCAGGCCGAGACATTTTGTCAACTTTCTGTGTAGCTCGCATCCAGGTTCCGCATTGAGTGCGCAATTCAATGCGTTGGCTACAGCCACCAGCGGGCCATTGGCCCGCTTGATACGCACAAGTACGTACGAGTGTCCACCGGGACCCACAATTGTGCCATTGAATCCGCTCTTAAATTTAGGTTCCAGTGGGCCAAACGCGTTGAATGTCTGTTCGATTGCCAATGTTTTGACGATTGTTCGCAACTTGAAACCGGCCATTCCGTGTACAAATGAGCACTTGTTAGCTGCACCGACTTTCTCGAATATATGTTTTACTTGGTCCTTTTTTGGCAGATTGATTTTCACGCGACAATCATAAATTGGATGTTGCTCACTTATTGGTTGTTTCTGACGCATGAATTCTCGGCGCAATTTAATCGGGATCCCATTCGCCGGCTCCAATGTGTTCTCTTCGACCAGATATTCGTTCTATTTAATCTCAAAAAGCCACTCATTTCCATTAATCGATCTTAGTCGGGCTACAATATAATTAATCTCATATTTTAGTCGTTTTGATCGCCGCCAATTCTTTCAGTGAGGCTTTGAGGATCGCGCGAAGTGTCGCTCGAGTCACTGCTTGCTTCGAGGTCCGGTCGGTGATCTTGATGATTTTGAATATCATTTGTTTTCATCATTTGTAGATCATGATATGCGTGTCGACGAATGGACACGGAAATCGATTTGACGAAGAGTAGCGCTTGATGATTTTGCTTGTAAATGGGAACATTTTCCGATTTATTGATAGCTTTTGTCAGCAGTAGTGAATCCAGCTCGGTGAGCTTTTTAAAAAGAGCTAAGTAGTAGAGAATCACCAAGAGAAAAGAAAAGAAAACTGAAAAAAAACATTATAATGCATTAAGATGAACAACAGCTTTCTGTGGGCAAAAGAGACGATTGTAACAAGCTTGCGGGACAAAATATGTCGCTTTCTAAATTCGTCCAAAAAGAGAATTGAAATAAAATTAATAAAATAAAATGTAAAAAAGAAATGAAATCTTGATAGGGAAAAGAAACGACGATCCCTTTGTGTGTGTTTGCGCGTGATAAATTGACCCTCATAGAACATTGCTGTGACATATTGTGTAAGAATAAATTCTCATCGTGTTGCAGGGATAATTTCGATGATCAATTGTAAACATCGTTCAATGATCGCAAAACGACATCGATTGAACAATAGTGACATTGTGTGCCACCAGATGGCGTGAGAGTCAATTTGACGATCAGGCGGTGTTGAGCATACATTGCACATGCGCATAGACGAGAACTGGAGTGTGCGTGCACGTGCACAAGTTGCGCAACAATGAATCGTCGAGTCAGTGATCTCTTGTGCTCTGTCGGTGAGTTTGCGGCCACAATATAAGTTCGAGTACTATTAGAGCAATATTTGGCAGCATCAATCACTTATCATAATAACGACGAATAACTGGACAACAACGAATGCTGGACACGACGGTTGTCCGACGCCAGAAGTAAGAGTAACAAAAAAAAGTTGTTAGTTAAAGTTTCGACTAGCTAAAGAAGAAAAAGTCAAGCTCAATTCTTGACGTATGCAAGAGTTGACAAGAGTTGTTAGCTAGTTGAGCCAATCAGTATCTCTGTAACAGTTCTCACGTGAGCAAGAGGCCGCACAATCAAGTAGAGAAGTGTTGCCAATGTCAAAATATTGCATCATCTCAGAAGACAAAAAGTAAATCAATCTTAAAGTCAACCGAATCAAAGTGTATTAAAGTGCAAATGAAAACACACTCATCGTTGATTATGTCGTCGTTGTTTTTGAAGAGAACAGAACAAAACAAAAGTAATCAAACTAAGTCAAATGAAAAAATCACCAATCAACTTTAAATGCGCATTGCTGATTGAGGATCATCGGATGATAAGTGATTAGTGAATGGTGATTAGTCGTTGATGAAGAGACAAGAAAAAGGGGGAGAGAGAGACATTATTATTATTATCGATAAATATTAGTGTAGCATCGACATTGACATTGTCGTAATTGACGACGCACACGCACACGCTCGCACGCACAGACGCCATGCTGTTTGGAGTGTGGCCAGTGCTAGTTTCGAATACATTCATCGTATCAACATTATTATTATTATTATTATCGTTGTCGTGTGTTGCGTGCCACGCATCGTCGTCGTCGACGTTTGTTCAACAATCATCGTCACTGTCGGTGCCGGTGTCGTTGTCGAGCGGCGTGGGGGTCGCCACGAGCGACCATGCAAATCGAGCGCCGGCCAGCGTCGAGCAACCGTTCGGTAAGTTTCTCTCATCATTCAAAACGATAAATAGACACACACAATAAATACACAGTTTGTGGTGAACTGCGGGCAAGTACATGGTGAAGTGAACCATTTTTCGACTGTGTTATTAATAATTTCGTTAGTTTTATGTCTTTGTTAGTCAAGTCAAACTGTAAGCAAGCTTGGAGTTGCAGGACAATCGCATTGATTAATCGTATTTGGTTCGTGCCACGTGCCCTTCAATCAGCTCTTTGGTTTTCTTTTTCCTCTAACTTTCTGTTATACAGTTCGTCTTATAATGAATCGGCCTGATGTGTAACATCATCATATTTTGATGATTTTTTCTCGGTTTATTCGA
>JAIFTH010000615.1:0-21031 GCA_019968535.1 Fragariocoptes setiger | reverse complement strand
TTAAAAAACCCGGGGTCGCTATTGCGCATGCTTCCCGTTAAGTAAAGAACTGCCAGCCGCGCGATTCCAACTCCGACGCTACACAAGCCGGTAAGAATTAATTCGGTATTGTATCAGTTAGTCATTGTTGCCGATGTTATGGTCATCGTAGAATCCAGGTTTATGTGTTTATTGACATCCTTTGGAATAATACAACCATTCGCTAGCGACTACCATGGTCACTGTGCAAGAGCGCAACCAAGATGCCACTATTTATGTAGGCTCATTGGATGAACAAGTTACAGAATCATTACTATGTGAGCTATTCGTTCAGGCAGGACCCGTGGTCAGTGTTCACATGCCCAAGGATCGTGTCACGGGGGCTCATCAAGGGTACGGATTTGTCGAATTCATGAGCGAAGATGACGCCGATTACGCGATCAAGATCATGAACATGATCAAACTATATGGAAAACCAATTCGTGTCAATAAAGCATCAGCATACCAGAAAAATCTTGACATTGGTGCCAACATATTCATTGGAAATCTAGACCCTGAAGTCGACGAGAAACTCCTGTATGATACGTTCTCTGCATTTGGAGTGATTCTACAAACACCTAAAGTCATGCGAGATATGTCCACCGGCAACGCAAGAGGTTTCGCATTCATTAATTTCGCTAGCTTTGAAGCATCCGACGCAGCCATCGAGGCTATGAATGGCCAATTTCTGTGCAACCGTCCTATAACGATCAGTTATGCGTTTAAGAAGGACTCCAAGAGCGAACGTCATGGTACAATAGTCGAACGTTTATTAGCTCAAAAGAACAAATTAATCCAATCAGATCGACCCAATCGATTCTTTGCCGACGCTCCCCCATCAACACAATCGAATGGATCCACGGGCATGGCTGCCCCCACGCCATCGAATTTGTCATTGGATAGGCCTAATGTCCCGTTAACACGACCAGGTCTCGCACCACCTTCTGCTCCTCCTAGAGTTGTGCCGATGGTTGGACATTACCCGACCCCAATGCATGGCAACATCATACCTCCTCCCCCACCACCACCAACAACCGCAGCGGGTATAGCACCAGTGTATCCGGGCATGCCACCGCCGATCAATATGTTCCCTATACCAGGAGCCATGCCGGTACCATCACCTATGTTTACACCATACGCTGGATATCCAGGCATGGCACCTCCGCCACCTCCACCACCCACGATTGATGATCCTTCGTTCCTCGAGGCGACATTACCACCACCCCCGCCACCGCCACCGCCTCCGCCATCTATTGAAGACGAACAAGAAGGAGAGGGGGAAAATGATGAAACCAATCTTGTTGAAGAACCATCTCATCGAGAGTAGTTGTTATAAGTTAACTAAATAATATACTCTTATGCAGCATACATGTCGCAGTTGATTTGAATGCTCATGCTCGGCGCGAAACGACCACCTTGCGCATCAGCTGATTCATCTGATTGTTTTTTGACAGTGTGAATTTGCTCTCTCCCTGTTTGACACCAAGGCCGTGCTCCACAATAAATCATAATCAAGCAAGGCATATATAGCATTAATGTAAAGTGAAGGATCCGGCGGGTTACAATCAATGGGCACGAAGCAAAATGTTTCGCCTATCGGGTTACTCCCACAGAATCTTCGCTCTGAGGAGATGGTTGTTCAGATATGCGATAGACTGAGCTTGATTCAAGCAACTAGCGAAAATTTATTCACATCAATCAAGCATCGTGTCAGTGAGATTCGAACCGCCATAGAAGATTTGCAACGGCGAACCAACGATGTCAAAGACAAGATATCCCAGCAGGCGCGTCAAGAAGACGATAAGGCCATTCAAATTTTCTGTCCACCTCGTTATATGATCGGTAAAAAAGATATGCTCGTATACAAGCCCTTGTATCCGGATTATATGTTCCACCAACTCTCCTCTAGGCTGAACGCTGCGTCCAACAAGCCTAAGTACAAGATTCAATCACAGCATATTCCATTTGATGATGAACTCATCAATTACAAACTCGAACACATCCAACCGCCTTACATGGATACAGGTCCACCGACCAGTGTGTCAGACTTTGACAAGGTGCCAAAATATCAACGAATCGAGAACAAACACCTTAGCGATTTCATGCCTCGAATTACCAGTGTTACATCTCTGTTAACATTCCACACATATGAGAATATATTGCTCAAACAATTCGGTCGCTACAACGAAGCACTTGGGGCAAACTCGTCACTTTACGACCAAAGCCGAGTGACGCGATTGAAAAAAGCCCACGCGTCGGGGGGTGAAAGGTCGGACACCATGGAAGATTCCATCAGCAGATTGGGTCCGCCTCCGGAATCGATCAACAATTACGATACTTTCATGGAAACGTCCAACGTCTCTACACTACTGGCCCACTTCATGCCTGAAGAGGATAACTTCGACGAGACAATGCTCAATGACGACCTGCCTGATATGCTACCCTCGCTGACGGGTGTAGTACGTGACATCTCTAAACTTCCTGATCAAGAGAGTGTCAGAACACTAACCAAATCTGTGTCGACCGCTTCAATGTCTAGTCATTTGATCAACACACAGACCAACAACTCTTTAACTAAGTTGCCTAAAGCTGAAGTCACTGCACCCGGAGAACCTCCAGCTAAAACAAGGTCTGAGTCTGAGATCCCAGTTCCTCCTCCTTTACCTTCTATCGAGATGCTGATGGGTACTATGAAGTTACCGCCTATCCCCGAGACCAAGCACATGCCGAATATCTCTTCAGGCTACTCGTCTACAATTGATTCGCAACAACCTCCACCTCCACCACCGTTACCAGTACCAACTAGTGATTCAGAGCCAACAACAACAACCTCAAAAGTTGTAGACCAGAACGTAAAGATAGCCATACCGTCTGATGGGGGTCGCGCAAGCTTGTTAGAGTCCATCAGGGCTGCCGCGGGCAAACCAAAAAAAGTGCCCGTGAATTTAAGAGATAAAAAACTTGAGGCCAAAAAAGAGAAGCAGCAGAAAGAAACGGCAGTCGGTGGTGATCTCATGTCGGATCTAGTCAACAAGCTTAAAATGCGCCGTGATGGGATCAGTGGGTCGCTGATTAGTCAGCAATCACAACAGGAACAAAATCAAAAAGCTAGCCAAGTGAATTTGCCAGAGGAAAACATTGTCAAGACTGTTCAACAAAGAACTCTGGAAAAAGTTTCATCAATGATTCCAGCTCCGACAAAACCCCACTTCAGCTCTAGTGATGAGAGCGACCTATCTGATAACGAGAGTTGGACATGATATTTTTATTCGTTAAGTGCCTTCTGAAAGAATATTGTATTTCTGTCATTCAACATCGTTAATAATCATATTCTTCATCGTCTTCATTCCGGATCAAGCTTTTGAAAGCCATAAACGAAGAATGTAAATCTTCTATATCCATAAAGAGGTAATAGAACCTTTTTGATTGGTCCTTCACTATGTGTCTAGTGTTTTCTATCAACTTCTCACACCTTTTCAAGGTTTCGAACACTAGTTTGACATTATTATACTTTGTGTAACCTATGTTTTTGTTTACATCAGACTGTCGTCTATCAATGAGTTTTCTCAATATAACTAGGAGAATCTCCGCCAGAATTCTCATATTAGCAATTTGAGATAGATTTTCTATGTCATCGTGAATGTATGCACTGCATCTACTGTTCAATTCACCAAACAAAGCAATTAATTCATATAGTGATCCAATTGTCATGAAATCCTGGGTTCTGTTCAATGTAGAATTAAGTTGAGACTTAGCTTTAGGAGGAGGCTGGGCGGGAGTTCCTGTTTGTGATGTCTGACTCGTATTGTTTTGACTATTAGCAGAGTTAGCTGCATAGCTTCGCAGTCGTGTGAGTATTGTTTCTGTGCCGGCTATACCAACAACATCGACTGTAACATTAGAATCATCTGAGCTTGAGCATGGTGTACTTGTCGGAGGCGCCTCTGATTCTGTCCGAGCTGTTGCAAGCTCAATCAGGAAATTCTTTCGACGAGCTTGAAGTTTTGATGTGATTAGATCATAATCTTTTTCTTCAATAATACTTGCAATGATTTTACGGATGAACCTTTCGTATGCAACTCGAACATTTTCTCTGAATTTTGAGCGTTCGTTGAGTTTCTCGATGGCCTTGATGATGTCCAGAGAATGCTTTCTGTTGAGTCCACGAATCAGAAGATTACAGAGAACATCTCTATTGCTAGAATTAATGAAACACTCCGTCAATCGATCAACACCTCTGTTGATTGTATCTAGAGAGTCTTTGAGGTATTTCTTATTTCTCACAGATACGCTTTCCGGTATTGATTTTAGAGTTGACAGACACGAGTTGATCATTCTAATTCGATTTTGCAATGCCTTTGTAACTTTGGTCCGTGCCATTGCAAATTGTTCTGTTTAGTTTATCATTATCGACCAAAAGCTCATGATTGGTTGAAATTTCAATTTAGGAACACTGAAACTATAACAAGAGGACACAACGAAGTGTCCCTGTGTCCCATCGAAAAATTTGTTCGGCAAGCTCTTGGCAGTTAAAAGTTACCACACACCCCACACAAACATTGATCAAGGGGGTTGACACTCAATTCACGCCCTTCGTACACACGTTTCGCTCGTGCTGTGAGACAGACAGTCGCACGAACACGATGTTTCATTCAACATATCTTTGTAAGGATAATTTCACCGTCATGTCGGACTTATGAATTATACCAATATTCATGACATCCGTGGACTTAGGATTTAATATTAAACGATGGCAGCTGACACTCGGTCTCCAGAACAAACTGCGAGCAACGATGGGATCAACGAAATCAAATTTAGTTATTTGATGAATCAATTGGTGAATCCAGAGACTCGTTTTGCCACCACAAAAAACATTATCGTACCGAATCAATTCGGCGCTGGCCTTCTCAAGAATCCTCAAGAGTTGATGATACAAAACTTCTTCGAGACATGTGCATTCAAGACTGTCATGAGTTGTGTGGCAGGTTTCGGATTGGGAGCCGCAATAGGTTTATTCAGTGCTAGTTTAGGGCCCGATTTAAGCATGGCCACAGAATTCCAAAAACAGACTGTTAAATCAATACTATTAGACATGAAGACACGCACTATGAGTCACGCAAAAAATTTTGCCATTCTAGGTGCCATGTTCTCAGCGACGGAATGTACAATTGAGAGTTATCGTGCCAAGACAGACTGGAAAAATGGCACACTAGCTGGTGGCATCACGGGAGGTTGTATCGGACTCCGCGCTGGCGTCAAAGGAGGCCTGTTTGGTGCTGCTGGATTTGCTCTTTTCTCAACACTGATTGAGTATTATCTAGGCCATAGGTGATAAGACGGCTTGTTTAAGTTCGGCATGTGATATTGGCTGCAGATGTCCGCAAGGCAGTTCAACATTGGCTCTGGCATGACACACTGGGCCACGTATCTCCAGCCTGTTGATTGATTTTGCTCGATTTCCCACTTCGGCCAATGTCTCGGGATGATCTGGCACAGGCTTACGACCCATTAGGTCAGGCTCACTTGGATAAAATTCATCGCCTGCACGAAAACGTCAGCCGTTTAAGAAAAGAGGAGATGATAGTTTTGGGCACACAAGTCAATAAATAGAAAAGGTATTATTAATGTCAACAAAGATTAGTCGCGACTTACCCGGCAACAGAGCTATTGCACCATCTTGGTACGTCGATATGACAGGCAACCATCTTTCAATTCCCAAAGGTTGTCGTTCAATGGAAAATTGTTTGAGTGCGTCGAATTCGGTAAAATTGCACAGCCTGGATAGTTCATACACTTGTGGGGGAGCGAGGAATACATCGGCCGTCGAATGTTCATCGAGCATGCCATTTGGTGTGCACCACTAACATTTGAAATTTGTAAATGTTACTCATTAATATTTGTTATATTTTGAATCGGTTGCAAGGTTTTGATATATGAAGTTCTCTTACCTTGAGCGTCGTGACTTCTTCGTTATCGAGGACAACTTTGGGTTCAACCTCGAGGAAGCACACATAGAACATAGTATCGCATCGTTTGTGTCCGACACTGGTTGGCGTCAACCAATTCCACCATTCATACAATGACCATAAGTTGGGACACAAATTGGTTTCAAGACACAGGTCAATAAACATGTTGGCATCTTTGCGTACTTTGTCGCGCCATTCGCTTAGGTCTACGTTAACGTTGTCTCGATCAGATAGTGGCTGATAGGAGTCGGCCGAATCTCCTGGACGAGTCAACAATAGCACGCCAGTTTCCTCGAACGTTTCTCGTAACGCTGATATACGCAGACCAATATCGGCCGGCAATAGATTTGACGTTTGGCTGACCGTATTTTCTGCGATTGTACGAGAATCTGATACTATCGGTGGCCGTGGTCCTTTGACCGAATGTGAGAACACAGACAAATCTTCGTTTTTGAGCTGAAATCTATTGAACACTTCCCACCAGCGTGCTGAGAAATCTGCTAATTCAACACGACCTCCCGGGAAAACGTAGGCCGAGGCCAAGAATGAACTGAGCCCACTGCGTTTTACCATCATAATACGATAGTCACAATCGGTGGCCGATTTAAATGACGTTGTGGTGGTGGTTGCTGCCGCTGCTGATGTTTCATTTGTTGTTTCAGGTGTACTGCTACTCACAATCATCGATTTAATTATGCTATGACTGGAAGCAACGGCACCTCTGATGGGTGCTCGAGTTACAATCACCAACGATGAGGCCTCTCTCCAAGGTTGCATCTTGTTATCTTGTTGATGTTTTATGATATTGCCAAATGTGAAACCTGTAATAGAAGATCAAGTAAGATAAAGAATTCTATCTTAACATGAGATGAATATGAATACAGCACTGACAAGCACAGTGTCTGCTGGAGACGTCACCGCAGGTCGGTCCATCTGTCCAGAACCAGAAGTTAGCCAGTCAGCTAGCTTTGCTTGCAGTCTACAAGTAATCTGTTGCGTCGGACTAGGTGAAGGATGTTTGTCTTGAATCGAGGTCAACCTGCAGGAACTTCTTGCAGTCGTAGTAAGTCATCTTACAGGTGAACAAGCCTTCCTGCCAAGACTCTCACTCTCGCTCTCTCGTTAACGTGTAACACAACACAGCAACTTTTCCCACAGAACTTTGACTGTAGGAGCACATTCAGTGAAATGAGAAATGTGCGATCGCATATAAACGCACTGTGTGTCTCGGAATGTTTGACGTTAGAATGGGTAGTTGTTTGATTTTGTCCGACGAACGATTTGACGGTCAACCCAGACGTATATCCTCGCATCAGACTCATGAGCTTGATGACAATGACGACTAAAGCGACGTCTAATAGGCGTGCAGACACATGAATACGATACAATGGCCACAATGGTCAGCCAGCTCGGTTGTCAACACGCAATCTTCCCTTCTCTTTTGTCGATTGTCTTGACGAATTTTGTCTAACATTATGTTAGAGCATGATATTTGAGCTTACACAATCAAACATAAAAGGCAGGTAAAGGCAAAATCTTGCGACGGACAGGATATTCATTTCAATCAACTGGTACACCAAACGAAGGGCTCTTTAAGACCTTGAATACTTCACGCAAAGTTATAATCTAATAGATTTCTGTGACATGCTTACTCTTAATCAATGCTGTCGTTGCTGTAGTTGTTGTCGTTATAGAGAATGTGGTATTTTGTGTGAATAATACACGTCTATTCACAATAACAAGGATACGATGAGGTAAATTAATCATCACATGAGTCATAGCGACATTCGGAATCTGTGGAATCTGCTCTAATATTCCGGCTTTTTCGTCTGATATTATCATTAATAATGTCCTAATGTTATGTCAAATTATACAACAAATTCAGTTCTCGCACCCTATTTGACTTTAAAAGCTATAACTAGCTATTACTTTCGTTAGATGATTTCGAATCGTATCTATCATTGTGTGGCGAGCTGTCATCGTATGATGAAATTCATCACGGACAACAGCTGACATATCACGCAAACTGTCAATAAACAACAAAAAAAGATATCGATCTAGATGTTATTACATTTACTCACGCTGTCAATGCGATGCCCGATTTAATCGAGGCGCTGTGCTATTTGCTGGTTCGGTTCACAGAATTTGTATATCGGAGTTTTGTGTTGGACATGAATTTGCAAAAATAATGATTTTGCTTTCTTGTTCACTTTGCAAGATGAAGATCTTGAGGGGTTTGCACAGTGGAACACAGGGTTGATCGAAACACGTGGTTGATTTGTTAGAATCATAAATATGTTTTCATATTGAGCATGAGATGTTTTTTCCACTCACTGTCACTTTGCTTCGATTAGCATTCGATGAGTATGATGAGAGAGGAAAAATCATTTGCTACAGATCGATGTAAACAAACTTTTTGCTTCAAGTTCAATTGAAAATCTCGCTTGTAGTTGTTGTTATGAAATGTCTCATGAGTGGCGCTCATCTTGCGCCATTTACAGTGATCAGTGTGTAGTGTAGCAGCCGAAAAACTCCAGAAAGCCGAGTGAGCACTTAGTTTCATCGCTAATTCTATCTATCACTAACGTTCAGTAATTGCTTAGTAATAGCAACGTGCGTACGTGAGTGTAGCTCATACAACTACAAATATGAGAAGCAGAATTAGAATGTGGAATTTTTACGTAAACATTAAATGAACTCAATCAACGTGAGCGTGCACGAAGCTGAAGACTGTTGCCACGCTGTACATCAAATAACTCACAAGCGAATGATTAGTTTGTTATTATTAGTTAGCAAAGACGAATAGAGCGATGTCGATGTCGACGACAACGCTGACGTTGATAGTTAGTTGAAAACCTTGGACTGTTGGAAACTCCTGTTGAATCCAATCTCAATAGAACACTATACTCGAAGAACCACCAAACACTGAGATAACTTGCTTGTAAGCCTGCATGAGTCAGTAGCAGCTTGAGTTAGCGAAAGCTCAGGCCACTAGTTCAGGCATAGTTCAACATGGCTCAACACGAGCCATTGAAATGTGAAAATGAACGAACTAGCTATCCAAGAGCAACACCTGATATAAAGCAGCGGAACAACAACGAGCGAATGGGCAACGAGCAACAGGTGGGCAGGCAGATATGCAATGTAGGCAGCGCACATGGCACCTGACAATTGGCCATAGGACGAGCTGAGCTCACATATGCCAAGTTCAGTGTTAGTGAGAAATTACCATGGCTACGGTGTAGTTTTAGCCAGCCAAGTAGTGTGACGACGTCATCACAGTCACAATCAACATTTGTTTGTGTGTCAGAGAAAGAGAAGAACGTAAGCTCACACGCACGTATTCATACAGGAATTATCACTGCCTTAGGATACAACTGTTGGCATTACGATCAGCAGCTTAGCAGCCTAGAAGCCAGTGCTTACTAGGTAGCCATCAAGCCGGCAAAATGGTAGCAATCGTTGTTGCTGCTGTTGTTGTTTCTCAAATTAGAGATTCTTCGAGAGTTGAGTTGTAACTGGAACCGGAACTCTAACACTAAAATACTTGTAACAGCTTAAGTCAAAGTTGAGGTTAAATTTGCACAGTGCAGTGAATGAGAATAGACAACAGGTTGTTGTGATTACGCGCATACTTTACGCAAGCTTGACGACAATGATGATAATTTTAGACTTGTCGCTTACTTGTGATAGTAATCAATGAGTGAAAGAGTGAGAGAGAAGAATTCAAGTTCGCGTGAACTTAAAAATAAGCAACACAAAACGACGTGTAATTAGTAGCGACGTCTTATCCAACGATCGAGTAACAGTTCCTAATTTACCAAGCTAAACAGCTTCAGATCAACGTGTTTCGGTTGAGCGACACCTCTTTCCGTTTCTCTCGAACTCTTCTTTCGCCCCTCCTCTCTCTCTCTCTTCTCGCTTTTCAAGTGCAATTCTTTTTCGCTAATATATATTTGCAAATGAAATTTCAGTCGGTGGCTTTTAAAATTTTAATTTTTCTTTTCCGGGCTCTTTCTCTTTATCGCAACAACGTCACCAATTGTCAATCTGATAAACACTGAGGAGCAATCTTGGTCCACCAAAGAGAACTGCTTTCTAAACTGCTTGTTAGCAGTTTTATTTCCTGCCAACATAGACAGTTGGAGCCAATCAAATCGCAACTCTTTTGTGTCATGTACTCGTCAAATTGGTGAAAACCTGAGTGCAGCTTGTGACGACGACAACGACGACAATAAGCAGTGTTAGTCTCGATGAGTCATCGGCACGTGCATATGAGTCAATTTAGACTCTTTTAGAATTATAATTTCTGAGATTTGAGCCAACACAAAATTTGTATGTTCTCATTGTACTGTTTCCGTGTGGTTTTTGTATAATTTGTTTTCGTTTGTTACCGTTGTGCCGTTTGCTATTCACACACATACTTATTTTGCCTCCTTGTTGGTGGTTAACGTGGTTTGAACGTGTACAGCTATGTTGGGTGGAAGGGTTGAGTTAACAAACAAACCAGACAGTCAACTTAACTTTCTCAACACGTGTCCATGATGGCCAAATGATTGTTTGCTGCGATGTTGAGAGAGTTAACAGACAAGTGAAAGTGATTGGTATCAGCATGTGAGTGATAAGATTCGTTTCAAATCGTTTCAATTGAAATGGCGAGATCGCAAGATCACATTGATAGATGATCAATCCAACACCATGGGCCAAGTATTGAGTTTCGTTCTCTGAAACTCAACTAAACTGAGGAGCACAACTTTGTTTTCGTGTCTCATTCACGACCATTGATAATAATGATAATAGTGAAACGCTTTCATGGTGTGGCACACATTTGAGCAGCGAGTATGTGTGCTACACCATGCGAGTTAGTGAAAATGAGCGCTTAGCGAGTGCTTCCACTAGTTGAATAGTTGATACTTTAAACAACAATGCTCGACAATATGCGTAAAACCAGGTCACCAATGGCAAGTCAATGGCAGCGACCAATCGCGAGCCCATGGCATCATTCACACCATTGTCAGTATCATTTTCATCGATAGAGCAAGGATGGTTGCTGTTGCATTGCTGCAATGCACCGACTGTTGCTGGCGATTGTAGCGCCATCTATGCAACAATCGTATCATTATTATTGTTGCACTTGTTGGAACAAATAATAATAATAATATTCATAATAGAAGCGGTAATATTATTGAGCCCAGTAACATTATGGTGGTGCTATAAACAGCAGCAGCAACAACAACAACAGCAACAACTTGAAAACAACTTGCATCACAATGGTTTGAGTAAGATGAGAATCTCTTGCGTCACAGCAAGCTTAAGACACGGATTGAGTAGTAGAGTTGTTGGAGTGATCAAGAGCAATAGTAAAAGCAAACGCAAAAGCAAAAGCAAACGCAAAGAGAGCAACCGGTTCAAGGTGAGCGTCTCGTTGGTGTTTTATTTTTTGTCATTGGCATTGATATGCAATCATAATTGGTTGGCCTGGATCGATGGCGCCTCATTGGCGCATCGCGACAATCCATTGAAGCAACGAGCTCGTGATGTGCCGTTTCGAGGTGTGCTATTGCCAAGCAAAAATCTCCAAGTTAGTCAACAGATGGACAGTGAGATATTTGTCGACTCCTCTTTCGGCTCAACATCGAATCGTGTGGCTTCAAAGAATAATGCAACATTAACAATGTTGAAACATAGAAACGTTGACAATTCTGATAAACGGAACAATAAGAGCAACTCGACAGCAACGGTAAACTTGCACAATAGCGACACCGAGTCAAAGCTGAATGAGCAACAAAAGTCGAGTGAAAGTTTTACACAATTCAATGCTAGCGAGAAGCTTGAGATTGTTGAATATTTGATTCGATATGGCTACATGGAAATGGCACGTGTCAAAATCAACAGCAGTAGTAATAATAATGAACGAAACGCGAGCAAAGCTGAATTGACTCGGCACGCATTTGCACTGTTCGTCAAATTGAATGCACCTACGATTGACGCATATGCCAAAGCGCGTGATAATAATACTAATAGTGATGATAATCAGCGTAATTCCATGACGTCGGCAATCAAGGTAAAAGTGAATCAAAAGGACAAGGCATCAAAAGGTATTGATCATCGCACATTGTTAAGCAGCATATTTCGAGGACCACGTTGTAACAACGCCGACGTTGTTACCACGACGACGGCGACGGTAGACAAAGACGACAACGTTAGAGGCTTGAAAGGTATCGATGCAGCAGCAACGGCAGCTACTTTGCAAGGCTCCCGGTACACAGTGTTGCGTCAGACGTGGAAATTGTTCGACGAGCCCGACAGCGAGTACAGTCTGTTGTCGCCGATTGGCGTGCGCTACGTGCTGTCACGAGCATTCGCCACGTGGGCCGCACATACACCGTTGCGCTTCCACGAGCTGAGCGGGCACGATCCACGTCCCGTACATCACGAGGTATCGTTCCCGCGCGGCACCCATCGGCTGGCATCGTGGTCGTCGCGCCAATGCGCCAACGAGTTTCGGCGAGACGCACGCACCACCGGACACGCCTACTATCCACAATACAGTGGCAGCATCCATTTGAATCCGTACTTGCACTGGACCAACGAGTACATCGAAGGCACCGATCGAGCGGCGCCATCAGGTCGTCATACGAAGGTGTCCAACGACGACGTTACCTCGTACAATTTGTGGCAAACGGCCACGCACGAGATCGGGCACGCGCTCGGTCTGTATCACACGTTCGGCGCCGACGACATCATGAACGCCATGTATCACAGCAAACGTCCGGTGGGCACACTGAGCGCCAACGACATCAGACAAATTCAACGTTTGTACGGGCCACCGCCGAGCGAGGTCGATTTCGAGCGCGTGCGCCACCTTGCCCCCTCCTCTTCCTCTTCCCCTTCCTCGAGCTCACCTTCCTCGGGCTCTTCATCGCGAACGGCGCTCACCGATACGCTCACGTCCACATCCACAGGAGAGCCTACGACGAACGAGGGGCCCGAGCCAACGTTGCCTCCGTTCGCGTTATTGGCACCGTTGATTGGGCGCGCCAATCGCACGTCGATGTACGCCGACTCGTCGAGCGGCCAGCCTCCTCCGAGTGTGGCCGAACGAGCACTGGGCCTTCATCGAGTGCCCGACAATCTGAACGAGTACCTCTCTTGACGAACGCACTCACAATGTTTGAAAGAAGTTATGTTTTCGTTCGTCACTGATCTCTGGTGAACAAGAGGCATAGCTATAACAAGTTCACCAAGAGTACCAGAGAATGAAACACTGGTTTAATACATAACATAGTGGTCGTTGAAACAAATAAAACAAAAAATCATCTGATTCTTTGTCCCCAATTAATTCCAATCGGAATTGTGATTGAAAATAATAGTCATCGCGTCGTCGTCGTCCTCGTCCTCGTTGTCATTGTTATGTTCTGTTGATCCGGTCCGTAATGCTTGCTAGTCGGCATTTCTTCGTCAACATAACATGTGCAATGTTAGTAGTGAGTTGTATCATGATTTCATGTGATAATATCTCACTTGATGACAGTTCATTCATAATCAACAGTGCACAACAGTCCACTGTTCAAGTGAATAATCATCATCAATCAAGTGAACAAGCCAACAATCAAGTGAACTATGGCACTAACGATTCGGTAATTGTCACTGAAGACATTACCACTCAGCCAGAAGATGATCTCAACGATAACAGCAATCGGGAGCAAGCAGAGCGCAAAGATGATACAAATTACAAAGATCGTCCATTTGAAACGTCGTCGTTTGATATTGACGAATTGAAAAACTTTTTCATTCCGTCAAATCGACAACATAATCAGCACACCAACAACATAAATCACAATAGCAATGAAAATTTCAACAACAACTACAACAAACCAGTCCATAACAATAATAACAGACAGAATTTAAATTACAATAATAATTATAATAATAATAATGATGAAAAGTTTGAATTTCGAATCGGTGTGATTGTGCCGCGCACATTTTTCTCGTCACAATACAAGGTGTACCAGCAACGGATACGCGATGCGTTCATTGCATTCAAGCAAGCGACGCGCCAACAGAATAAGACCAAGGTGGAATTCGTTGATCGATTCAGCATATCAGTGCTGGATTTGGTTAGCTTGTCGCCACGTTCATCGCCGGCCGAATTGACAAGTGCACTGTGCAAAAAGTTGCTCGAGCAGCGCGCCTCGGTCATAATCTATCTCGACATGGACGTCGATCAGGGCGTTAATTTTGTGCCCACACCAGCGCCAATAATTGCCTCACCGTCGTCGTCTTCTAACGAACAACACTCATATCAGAGTCAAAGTCAAAGTGTGAATCAAAGACAAAAGCAAGGGGAAAGACAAAAAAATCATGAAGAACAAAAAGCAATCACGCACAACAACAACAACAACAATTATCTCGAGCATAAAATCTTGCTAAGACAGCAAGTGGAGAAGCTGAGCAGATCTGAAGAGGCGTCCACACCGACGACAGAGGGCACCACCATACAGCAAGCTAACTTCTTGACATTGCTCACCGAGTACGCTCGCATTCCCATGATCGTGTGGAGCGAGAGCACAGCCTCAGTTGAGAGGCCCAAGACAACGCGCACGCTACAATTGGCGCCCACGTCCACGCATCAGGCCAAAGCCATGCTCGCGATCATGGCACGTTATTCGTGGCGCTCCTTTTCGATCATCGCCAGTACCTCGATGTTGGGTCACGAGGCGTTCGTGTTGGCCGTGCGCCAGCTCATCTCGGCGAGCTCGACTAACATGCGACGCGACAACAATAAGTACGATTTTCACAATCAACAGCGGCAACAACAACAGCAGCAGCAAGCGCACTTGGCCCCGCAACAATCGTCGTCGCAATCGCGATATCGAAAGCCGACTAATGGCTCGATGAGACTGTAAGCTACTCTTGTTCTGACATCTTGTTTCATTTCACTCGAACTGTCAAATTGTTAACTCTCGTTGGGAACTTTTCGATAGACGCACAGCATGTGTATCACGCTGCCAAGCGCCCAATCAAGCTCAATTACACACGGCAACAAAGATCATAGTGTTGAGCGTAGTGTACAAGCGTGTATAATTGCTTGAGTTTTAATCAAGTGTGCAATGAACGATAGCATAATTGACTTTTTAGTGTTCACTGTAGCCTCTTGCATCATTATTTGTGAAGCATGCTTGCACTGTGTGCTCGCATGCCCAAGTTATTACCATCGAATAGCAATAGCAACAACGATAACGATATTGACAATATTGATATCGATAGTGATCGATAGTGGCCCCGATGACTTCGATGTTCGATTTTACTTGTGTGCGAGTGTGTCTGTCATATTCATGTATAGTCATCATCAGGCTATGTTATCAAGTTGGTGACATAACCTTTCTGGAACGATAATCTGGCTATGAACGCACACAAATGGATCAATCAATCAATGTATGGATGAAAGGGCTGTTTATCGTTCGACCAATTCAATCGATCGTTTAAATTACATACGAGCAACTTGCATCACGATGCGCGTGCAGCTCGGTTGTGCTATCGTACTGATGACTCACAACACGTCGCTTTTGCGTTGTTGATGCACGTTGCAATCATAACTGCTGCCCATAGCTTTAGAGATTCTCTAGCTTGAGAGTAACGTCAAAAGAAGAAGAATGTTGTCCATATCTGTCACTGCAGTGCAAATGCAGTTGACAAGTTATTCTATTCAAGACTATTCGTGGTGTCGCCCAGCACCGAAGGATGTTCGCGAAGTGTACTTTGTTGTTGATTGTTTGAGTGATGCTCGCGACAAGTTAAGCTTGTGGGACTTTGTCAAAACACAAGCTTGACTACTAACGAATACCAGCTAACGCGTGCCGAATCAGTCGACAACTACCTGGTACAAAAATAAAAGCAACTAACTAGTGACAATTTCTCACTCGTTATCAGATGAAGTGTTCGTGACTCGTCGTCTATTGTGACAACAACACTGACGGGACATCTAAGGACAACAACAGATACAAGACCTTCTGGCTTTCGTTGTGAAATGTGTTTCTTTCCAAAGCTCGATATTCTTGACATCTTTCATTCTAGTTTGTTCGTTTGTTTGTTTGTTGGACTGAGAACACTGGTTGGCGCTGCACGTGTGTGTGTGTGTTGATTCTCGAGAAATCTAAACTAATCCCAAGCTCTCGTTCACGAACCCGCACTCACTTGAAACCAACAACAAGCTTTCGATTGATAGATGTGATAAATGTGAAGAGACATCATCATCGGGACAGCGTCGAGCTCCAATTGAAACCTTTGCAGAGTAGCGAATCACGTGTGCTACTATTATTTGCATCAAAAGGTAAGTGAAAAGGTGAGTACATCGATCGTTAGATCTATCGATAGGTCGGCTGTAATTATTACCGTAACTACCGACTATCCATACATGTAATATCAGAGCATCGAGTATGAATAAGTGACACGATCTAATGAATCAAATTTTTGTTCGTTCGCTCGCTCTCTCGTATTCAGACGCGGCCATTGAAATATTGACTGCTGCGCGAGATTTAAATTTGACCGAGTCAAGTTACGTGTGGATCGTTGGCAAATCAGTGATCGGATCCAGCGAGTTCGATATTGCGCCTGACGAATATCACGCCGGCCTGATTGGATTGCATTATAGCTCGAACAATGAGGAGCTTCAAATTGAAGTGTCACGAGCCATTGCGATCATATCGAACGGTTTGGAGCAATTGACGCGCGACAATGCCAATCATGCGCTGTTGCGTAACAGTGAGAGCGACCCCAATGATACATTCACGTCGTCATGCTCGAGTCAACCGGACGAGCATGCGGTGGCACGCGGCGATCTGTTCTATAGGTAAGCTCGATGAGCCATTTGCGAATGTCGAAATGATCATAATTCGCACAAATGAGCACTACAACGATGATAGTACAGTGAGAGTCAGTTCTTAAAAACAACGTAACGTAACGTAACTTAACCTGATGACTAACTGTAGCTAACTATATGTGTCGTCGCCCGTCCTCCTCTACTTTAGATATTTTCGGCATTCGTCGCCCGACAATGTGTTCGATCCGAACGGTTCGTTGCGCGACGTCAGACTGAACGTCGTCAATCTCAACAATCAAGGACGCTGGAAACGCGTGAGTTCAAGCTTACTGTTCAAGTGACGCAAAACTCGGCTCAATAAGTGTGCTAATTATGTTAATGTTGTGTCATACAGATCGGTTATTGGACAGGAACAACGCTCAAAATTGACGACATTACGTGGCCAGGTCAAGCTAAAAGTCCGCCAACAGTAAGTTCGCACACACACAGATGGAGATGTTCATCATATAGATTATAAATCTGATAGACTGATCACAACGAACAATTAATCGATCATCGGTACCTAACGACCAATCTAACCCACCATTGGCGAATGATGTGGCCATGTTTCCATTCATGTATAGGGAAAGATACAACGGTTTCATTTGCGTGCCGTATTTTTGGAAGAACCCATGTTTGTGAACATCGCCGATTTGGATTCAAAGACACAGCAATGCAAAACGAGCCACTCCGTCAAGTGTCGATTCAGACCGTTCACGTCGCTAGAGCTCAACGGCACCAGCACCACGGCTGAGCCAGTCAGTGCAGTCAACAATCGCACTGCAAATGTTGGCGGCGAGTACGAGTACAAATGTTGCAGTGGTCTGTGCATCGATCTCATGGAGAAATTGGCCGCCGATTTGCAGTTCACATATGATTTGTACAGGTGAGTTTCATCCCATCTCTGTTGTTTGTATACAAAGTTTGCAGTGTGAGGGCTAGTGTGAAGTAACGACGGACCATCTACTTCTTTCATCATGTCCACGATACATACAACAGGGTCACAGACGGTTATTGGGGTATATTGAGCGATGTAAGTTTATATTAGCAAGCAGCATGAGATTCTCTCTCTCTCACTCACTCTTTCTCCTTAATTTGATGCACACAATCCTCTCTTTCCAACAACCGCTCAACTTTTCAGCTCCAACTTTGCAAGTTTTGCTTTTGCTTGAGCTTATTCTTGAACAATTAATTTCGACGATACAGCACAGTTTTGAGCGCGTTTTTATTATTATTTCATTTATTTTACATATTATACTGATCTTATGTTCTCTGACTCGCCAGCTTGCTTGATTACTAACGCTTGTCCGATGATAATGAACAACACAATGCCGCACATAAACAACTAGCATCAAGTCAGCACTTGCCATCGTTCTGTTCATCGAAATTAGTGTGCTGCTCTCTGAAATATGTGCCTCGCTCGCTAATCTAATGATAAGCACTTGTGCACTTGGCTCATGAAGTTGGCCATGTGTCTTTCAACACACTCGTATTCAAGTTAATACGACAAACAAATATCAACGTGACATTGGGCCCAACATGCACCAACAAACTCACAATATAGTGCAGTGGCACAATTGTCTAGCAAACAGACAGACAGCGTACTATGGCCCGTGACTAGCTCGAGGTCGTTGACGGCGACGATTGGTCTGTGTCGTTAGTTTTTCCATGAATTGATATCCACGGCTTGACTTTGCCCACGATTAAATTGGCAAGATCTAAAGATATATCGAGTTAGTGCCAAATTCTAATCGACTCAGCTCTTTTCTCTGTTTCGACAACCAATGTCTGTTCGAATGTCCATTAATGTCAATTCATTTATGACTTTTCGAAATTATCGAAAAGACGACCGAGTTCATGATTGAAAAAGTAGTGATGATGAAAATCGACACCATTGTGCATTTGATATTTGATTTCTACGCAAACAGATTCATTGGCCTCATTTGGCAACACACTTCAACTCTTTTAAAGTTACACATCTTACATCAGATGGTAGCAGCTAAAAAGCCTCTAGCGATAACCTCATGTTGACTTTCTTGTCTGATGTTGAGCTCAACTTTCAATTTAATGCAATCGTCATAATTCTGCCATAAAAAAGCATACAGCCAATACAGCGGCCTCGATGATGTGTAGATTTAGGCTTAGTGTTATCATGGTGTCAAGTTAATGTGTCGTGGTGTTCTGTCTGTCGGTGGTGTATAGAGAGTAGCGCAATGAGCGTATGCCATTGAGATTGGTAGCTCTTAATATTAGCATTGGAAAGCAATAAAGAGAGGAAGTTGCCCGTCAAAGTGAATACACAACACCAAATCATAATCGCATGGTGAGGCTAATCGAACTATGAGCATAATGACTGCTGAGCGTTTACTGATCTGGTTTTTTTTCATCGTCAATCATAATCGTTGCTATGTCATCATTGATTATGTCAATGTTACGAGCATTTAGAAAGGAACGTGGAATGGATTGATATTGGAATTGTTGGAGCATCGAGCTGACGTTGTGGTGACTTCGATCAAGATAAACTCGGATCGTCAAAAAGTGGTCGATTTTACGGTGCCATTTCTCGATTCGGGAATTTCAATTCTGGTGAAAAAACAGACTGGCGTCATTTCGAAGCTCGCCTTTCTAGGTAAGTAAGGGGCCTTCATTGGGTCCCCCCCTCACTGGGTATACTGCGCTCTGTGGTTCCCGGCTCACTTGATGGAGGGAGTGACTAGACGATGAAGAGGCATCTATTGTCCACAAGAAGCCATATCTTGTGGCTGTTCTTATCATGTATGGTCCCCCACTCTATGTCGAGCATTGATCTGTCTATGTAAGCACACTTTTAGACGAAATGTTGGCCCTTGATATTGATGTTAATATTTGTTTGTGTGTCTGTGTAGAGCCATTTAGTACGGGTGCGTGGCTCATGATACTGGGCTGTGGCATACCCATTGCGGCCGTATCGATACTGTTATTCGAATGGTTATCGCCGAGCGGCTTCTACGCCAACAGCAACCGCAACCGCAATCGAAGGCGACACGAATCGACGAGCGACGAATCGTTTTCGCTGTGTCGCTCGTTATGGCTGGTGGTGTCCATTTTGTTCGAGTCGGCCGTACACATTGATAGTCCCAAGGGTTACACAGCCCGTTTCATGGGCAACGTGTGGGCCACATTTGCGGTGGTATTTTTGGCCGTGTACACCGCCAATCTAACCACGTTCATGGTAACACGCGAAGAGTATCTCGATTTGAGCGGCATCGATGATGCGCGCTTGGTCGGTGCCGCCGACCCCGCCGCCAACGGCGCCCCCGATCAGCGCCACGCGCCCCTGAGAATTGGCACGCTACCTGGCGGCAACACCGAGGCGGTGTTGCGCTCTAACAAGCCCAATCTGTACAAATACGCCCGACGATACAATCGATCATCGTCGACCGACGGAGCGGCCAGCGTGCGCTCGGGCGAGCTCGACGCGTTCATTTACGACTCGGTTGTGCTGGACAATTTCGCCAGCTCCGATCCCGAGTGTAAGCTCGTCAATGTGGGCTCCTGGTATTCGATGACCGGCTACGGATTGGCTTTTCCACGCAACTCGCATCATTTTCAAAAATTCAACATGAAATTGTTGGAATATCGCAAAAACGGTAATCCCTATTTCTACTCTCTATTCTCTTTGCCCCTCTCTCAATGCATCGATTTTGATTTTGACTCACCTCCATCAACGTTGTCACTTTCCCACAATGTTTAATCAAACACTTATTGGCTTGTGTGCTCCAATCCATTGCTTCTTGCGTCCAATCAACTCTCAGGTGAATTGGATCGCTTGCGGCGCTTTTGGTTGCAGAATTCATGTAAACAAGCGCAAAATATCAACTCAAAAGCATCGAAACCGCTCGATGTGAGTCAATTCACGTCTGCATTCTTACTATTGGGTGTTGGAATTCTTGTCTCAATATTGTTGTTTGTGTGCGAACATTTGTACATCGTTTATTTGCGTCCTCGATTGCTCAAGAGTGAGCGACGCGATTGCCTAGTCAAGTGTATCGTTCCGTTGAGTCTTAGCTTGTCGAACACAATTCAAGTTCAACCAACACGTTCTCCCAATCACTATGATCACAATGCTGATGATGATGATGATGATATTCGCAACATTGACAACGACGACGATGACGATGACGATGATTACGATGATCACCACGAC
>JAIFTH010000614.1:0-21060 GCA_019968535.1 Fragariocoptes setiger | reverse complement strand
TCTCTCTCTCTCTCTCTCTCTTTCAACTTGAAATCCAAATGAGGCGAGACGTATGCCAAGAGTTCGTTCTATTAGCTTGTTGTTTTGTCCAAGTCATTGGCATTGCTTATTTCCATATTTATCTGTATTTAATTTTCAACACTGTGCTAAACTACGATTCAATTCTTCTCGAAACTCAACTCGACACACGACCGTCAGTTCGGACACAAGCACGCCCGCACGCACTCACTCACGCATTCACACAATCAAACAGAAACAACTTGCAACTTGTTGTTCCAAATAAAAACTCCAAGCACCGACAAACATCATCTGATCAACAAGAATAACAAAAGTTCACACTTGTTTACTTCATGAAAATTTTCCTTCTATTTCTCGTACTTTGCATTGAAGCAGCCGCAACAACAAATGCACTCGATCAACAATCAACTCGACCTATAGAATGACAATCAACTTGTCGTCAGCACCAACTAGCCAATATTCGTACAACGCTTGCTCGTCGTCATCGCTAAATTGCTGTTGTTGTTGTTCAATCACACCCGTGATTAAGATAGAGATTGTGCTGCCTGCGCCATCTATGATCGACCGCTCTTATTAATCGAAAGATATTCGATCCATAACAACATTGGTGAATGACAGTGTGTTCGTTTCGGAAGCCACTTCCGCCGAATGGCTCTCTCATCGACAACAACAACAACATCTACACTCATCAATGAGCTCGATGATCACAAAACAAATTGGTCACTCAAGCAAGTTGTGAGGCGAGCGAACCAATGAAGGCTAGGTATTGGTCTCTTGCTCAATCACAAACTTGTTCTCTCGGATAACAAATCGATAAGAATACGAAGAGAAGAAAACGAGAAGAAATCGCGTGCATCGATGCGTGTCGCGCGTGTCATGAGTTGTCAATTACTTCCGCTGTTCACTATCGGTCGGCAACGCTCGCTCGCTCACTCGTTTGCTTGAACGACCGAGAAGAAGATCAATGTCAGCGGTGCCGCGCGCGCGCTGCCATTCTTCGCACTTGACATAAGTGTCAGGAAACGTAAGTTTGCAATACATCACAGGTTCATTCTCCTGCACAGGTGCTCATTCTGCCGAACAACATATGATCAAGCTTTGATGTCAATCTGTGATTAAAGCTGACGGTGCCGAATGCGAAAGCAATGGCCACACACACACACATACTTGCTACTCTTCATTACTGCTTGTTTCATTCTCATTACATTTCAAGTAATTATTTTTCTACGATAGACTAACTGATACTGGTTGAACGAGAATTCAATGATATCCTATATATTCCTATGTGATTAAAAATACCTAACAACATTGAGACTATAAAATAAAATACGATACATAAAAAATGAGAGAGAGAGAGAGAATAAGGTTGGACTTTTCATGTGCAATAACTTCCTGATCATCTCACTGTTGATAAGGCATGAGGCAAGTTTGTTCCCGAGCTCGATAACAAAAGTTCACAGTAGCAGCAGCATTTTTGAAACATCTCCATAACATTGACAATGTTGCTTCGTGTCAGAGTCAAGCGACCAACAACAGTACTCGTCAATAATTGGAATCAAAGTTGTTTGCGATACAATGTGCGGCGAGAATGGGCAGCACTATTTTCTCTGGATCATGACTAGCTTTTAATTGTCCTTTTTATTGTTTGTGGCCATCACAGATCGCAAATTAGCCAAATTATTAGCAAACAAGATCACAGCAACAAGTTGTTGTAGAATGAGCATTTCACAAAGTGAGCTTTTATTGCCGTCAACGTTTGTTTCGTTACAATTCTGTTTGTTCTCTCGGTTGATTGTGTGATTCTGATTATAAATCGACGACAATTGCCAGTAACAGTTCTCTTGATTGTTACTGGCGTACGAATGAACAAAGTTCCACAAACGAGAACAAACAAAAACAAGGGTGTGACGAAACAATAACAACAACAATGGATAAGAATTAAGAAAAATAATGGCATTTGTATCGGGGAGAGAAAAAGTTCTTTGTGTTCGAATTGCGCGCGTGCATTCGCATCGACCGTTGACACGTGTTTCCAGTGCAAAACACAACAGTTTTGCACAACATGCCACGACACACAACACACGATAGCACTCAACGCTCCTTGCTAGCTCTGTTGCTTGTTTGAGCAACGCTACTAACCTTAATAATACAACTAGTAGTGACAATAGCGCTATGCCGGCGTTCGTTTACTAGGCAACAGTTGGTCGGCGTCGTCTCTGTCTCGCTTGAGACTCACACTAACGACCAACGACTGCGCTGCGAACACTGAACACGCCGCTCGAAGAGGCCCACTTCGCTCTCCACTTATTGTTGTTGACGTTGTTTTCTCTCCCTTAGATTGTTGATCTCATTCTCTCCAGGGATCTTTTTGAAGCATTTCATCATTTTCTTCGCTAAACGACAACATTCATGAAATTGAGCAATTAGCAAACAGAAAACAGCAAACCGACACATATTTAGCAGATATTTTTTTTTATTATTTATTATCATATTTTCATCGTCATTAATCGCATCAAATATCGGCTGACACCACGTCGGCGACAAACAATCAGGGAGCATGTCCATTTGGCTGGTGGCTGTATTGCGATGGATTCTGATGGCTATCAACAGTGCGGAGATTATTCTGAATCTCATCTATTTCATTGTTTATTTTGGCTCGCACGCGACGTACGGCACTGGCGCAACCAATTTGCAAGGAACAAACACTGGCAACTCTAACGTTAGCGATGACAACAACGGCTCTGCCGCAGGCCACGCCACTAAGTCGCCCCACACTCCGTGGCTTACAATACTGACCCAAACGGCCCAAAAAAATGCGGCCGTACATAACAGCGCCCACAAACAAGACAAAAAACAATCGCTCGACCAACCTGATGCCAACAGTGATTACGGATATCATTCGGGCGACGTGAAATCAACCGACAATTCTGGCCAGACGCAAGTGGTCAACGGAAAGACGATTCGTTTCAGTGACACGAAGGCCATCATCAATGGGAACAAGGTCAACAATTCTTTAAAGCGACAGCCGTTCTATAAAACTTTGCCAAAAACATTCGCACGTCCTTCGATTGGCAACAACGCCAACAAGGTGTCCTCGTTTTTGCCCAAAACGACCATTGCGCGCGGTGGCAGCCAAGAATCGCTCAAGTCATCATCGACCTCGTCCTTGTCGTCGGCATCATCATCCGATGCTCTCCACCCCAATGGCTCCAGCATGTTGCCGATGCCTCCACGCCGGCCGCCTCCTCCGCCGCCCTCGTCAACGTCGACCGGCGTCGATTCAGCATTCACCGCCCAAGCCACCAATTCGCCCCAAACACGCCAGCAGCTGACCATATCATTATCAGTTTCATTGTTCGGCTTTTTCACTGCCCAATTCCGTTTGTCTTGGCTACTGCTACTGTATTCGTTGTATCTCAGCACTGGCATAGTCATCTGGCTATACAGTCGCGTCTATGTATACCGCAAATCACGCCACAACAACCCCGTCGATCATTACAACATGATCAAATCGCTCAACGCAACACCACTCACTAAATCGGCACCTTGCCAATCGTCGTGTGTCTCTTCTGCCCTGGCAATGCTTGGCCAAAACCAAATCGACGAATGTCACATTCAACTAATGGCATCTCGTCAAGACGTTCTCGATGTGGGCATGAAAATTCTTCTCTCGTCATCTGCATTCCTTCTATCATCATATTAGCGCGTGCACACACATACATAAATCTATCCACGACCTCGCTCTAGAGAGGAAGAACGAGACATCTCATGCTATATTGTTTTTCAACAATGCTCAATATGTTGATTATTTGATATTTTACAATATCTTGTCCAAGTACAATAGTAGTCATTCATATCCAAAGTACCGCTCAAATACCGAAGTTACGCAACGTTCATCTTTGTCATTCATCAATAACAAACAAAATCTCACTGGATGGCGAACCTCTTTAATACTATTAGGTGGACGTGCCCGCTTGAGATATCACCAATCTCTTTCCACGCTGTCTGTAGTCCACAGACGGCCATTAAAATCTCATCCAATTTGACACATGTGCCTTGCCAAACTCACGCTATTAAACTCAATTCCAGCTCATCGAGAATTCTTTCTGAAAAGTTTGATCGCCAGATTTTCGTTTCAACAAGAACTAGTGTTTGTCAGAATTTCTTTGCAACAAGACTGATCACCCTCACATACTTTGATATAATGTATATGAATATACATGGGCATTCATAATTCATGTGTGAATAACTCATGACACTAGAAACAGTCTGGATATAATTCGATGGTCCAACAACTATCAATTAGTTTCTTGATATCGTGAGCAATATGATCATGCTTGGCGTATGTTTTCTCTGCAAATAATAACAGGTGAATACTTATCACAGAATCAAGTATGAAAGAAAGATGATCGATCATATTCTTACACCTCGTCAAGGAATCATGGAAGTCACTGTTCACACCTAATCCTGATTCTTAATTCCTAATTCAAAAGAGACGATACAGCACCACCATTGCCCTAATCGATTGACGAAGACGAGTCTAATTGCAGAATAAAATAAAAATCATGAGGGCATCATAGAACCAGAGTTGGCGATTTGTAATTCATAAAAGATGAATTGAAGAATCTATTTGAACTAAATGCATTTCTTGGAACCTTGACTTGTTACGACAAATTTGAAACGATGATTTATTTCGAACGTTTTCGAAGACAATCATATATTATTCTGCTGCTTGTAATCGATGTATATGGCGTTTAATTGTATTGTTAGTTGTTGTTACGATTAGCAAGCGCTGGAATCGTGCTTGAACAGAAATGGCAAAGATCGTTCAATGATTCAACATTCATCTACGTCCAACGCAGGCGTGATATTTGTATCGAACACCTGTTGCGTTATAGATCGATCATCTAATGCTTCACACACGCACACACATGTTTATGACGCAACAACAATGAGACTCTACAAGACACTCAAAGTGCGATTATCATTGTCATGTATAGATTTAGATTTGTCGTTCAGAGCGCAAGTAATATAGAATTTAAATTGAATCTGTTATTCCGAATCTGTGTAAATTGTAAGTGTACAATCGTGGCTTGAATTACAAGTGTAGAACCTATGGCCTAACAATATTTAACGCAAACAACAATGACAGTACCTTAGAACGAGCCATGCACCGGATTGAATAGATGGCACGCATCAATGGACTGCACACGTTGGAATGCAAGTGCAGCACGGAGGTGATACAGCTAACAACATGCTGAAGATAACAATGCAAAGAAGAGCGACCGAAAATAGATAACTTGAACTTCATCTTGCTCTGCTGGTTGTTGCCAGCAGTCATGAATTGATTTGTTAGTTGTAGTTGCTATGTGGAATGTAGCACACAAACACACAGTATAGAATGGACACACAAATGATGGTCATAGCCTTTGTCATTGCCATTGCAGTTGCCACATGATCGGGGCTTCGACATTGGGCAAGTTAGTTCTTTTTTTGCAAGTTAGATGTGCAAGTATAACAAGTGACAAAATGTGTCACTTGAGTGGCACGTTATTGTTTGGCATCAAGTTTATCTTCTTCGGCCTGTGCCAATGTTGGTGCCAAATAAGCAACAAAGCACTTGTCGCCGACTGACTGTCCGGCGATAATCACACACACTAATCGTGCTATGTAGTTTACGTGCCCCCTCCACCTGCCATTGGAAGCATCCAACTCAAGCGAACAAGTGGATGAGAGCAACAAATGCATGGATGATGCAAACATGTCCGTTGCCATTTTACTTGCTCATTCATAGTTCAGTTTTTTTCCAATGATCACACACACAGACGCAGACATACAAGGCAACAATGAACTCAACAAATTGTACTTGTTGTATCTAGTAGATGCCGAAAGAGAGAGAGAGAGAGAGAGAGAGAGAGAGAGAGAGAATCTCTGATCTACCTGTTGCAATTGACAACAATTACACAGACCAACTGAATGCGTGTGCCGCCACTAACTTAACGCTTCAAAGAAACAAACCAAGAGCTCTGTTGTTAAGTACTCGCGGCTTGTTGTAGTAAACTTCAAACAACAAGTGCATCAAGTTGCATTTTGACGCTAACTTCGTCGCATCTACAGATGAACGCAGACCACAGTGAACGTTAATGAATGACCAATGAGTGCCACTGATCCAATTGAAGCGAACAAATCTCACAGCCAGTCTTTTGGTTTGCCCTTCAATTCGAATAACTGATGAGCGCGAGTGTGTCGACATCCGCGCCACTATTGCGCCGACATCCTGCCATTCTTTTGATTAGCTTGAGCGATGCAAAAATTCCCCAAATTCAAGGCAAACAACTTCAAACGTAACGTGTGTATGTGCTCTATGAACGAATAAATGTGATGGTCGGCACACGTCAATTGTCTGCAATTGAATGGATCGTCTTACCAATCGATTGATGCAGGGGAGAGAGACTTCTTAGACGATCAGTTGGCGACCACCATCGGCTAATGTCTTTTTGTGCGTGTGTGTCGCTACGATTGGCCGTGTATGTGTCGATCGTATGCCAAATCGACACACTCATGTTAATCGGTGCCATCAGTGCAATGCGACTCAACGCACCGCATTACAACTTAACATTGAGTTGAGTTACGTTGAGCCACACAAGCTAATAGCTAGACAATAATTTGGAGAGAATATGCCAATAACAATAAATTATTTGTTGTTTGACTATTCAATTGGATTGATGTTATGACCGCCCTCTTCGTTCATTCTCTTTCACTAATCTTACTCTAATCTTAGAAACTTCATCCTAACCATTCGGTAACGATTCCAAGCGATTCTCTATCTCTTTATTTGTGTTTCGCTACACTTAAAAGTTCAAGTTACATAATACCGTCAAATTACCAGCACCGGCCAAAGTGGATGATAAAAGGATAGGCGGGCCAAGTCAATAAGTGACCTCCAAACAAATAGCAGTTGTTGCTGTTAGTTATTCTACTTGTATGATGGCACGTCTGTTGTGCAAGCTTTGCGTGGTCGTGTCACATTAACACTGATGAATGAACCCTATGTTCGATCAATCGTGAGCGATTGTATTTATCAACCAGTAGTTTCTTCTTCCAACAACAACAATAGCAATCACTGCTGGCGGCATATTCTTTATAGATTAGCTCGAATCATCAATTCACGAACTTGCTCACAGCATAGACATAGAATCGTGCCCGATAGAGGATTCACTCGATAATTGTCACTGCTATCTATGAACAACTGCCCGCTCGATCTGCTCTGTCTGCTTGGCATGCCTTTGAATGCCTCTTGAGCGAGCACCACTTTCAATAATAGTGTCAATCAATTCAAGAAACATTTGTCGCTTTCGAAAGAAAATAAAAACGCTCGTGGCGTCAATTTTCAGTATCTCATGCTACTTCAAGCTACAAATGTATTGTCAAATTCATCTCACTTATTTTGTGTGCTTGAGAGCTATCCTGTTAATGCTACTAAATAAGATCCAAACGACGACCGTAAATCGTAATTATAATAGAACAGCGCCACAGTAATTACAATGTCATTGTCGACACCCTTGTCATTTGATTGTCGCTACTTTTTTCTCTTCATTTTATTCTATTATTATTATTATCTCCTCTCTATGTTGCCTTAGTTTTGTGAGACTGATTTTGAACAACGCACAACTGATTTAGACCGTAGCAACGGTAGCTTCCGATTCGCTGAAGTGCTGAAATTAGTCCACTAAAAAAGGATATGACCTTTTTTTCTTTATTTCTATTTCCAATTTCATACATTTTGTAACTAGCAAACAAAACCGAACATGAAAATATGACTTGATTTGCCAAACACCGTCGACCAACAAAGCAAATGCAGAAGGTGTGCAATTAGATCTGCTTGCAACAAAGCCACCAGTCGATACAAACTATTTTGCGGCACCTGTGTACTGTATGCACACCTGAATGATGTCTGACCGTGTCACCCTGATTCACAACAGCAGCAGCATCAACAACAACAATAACGACCTTTGTCGGCAGCCACTTGCCGTGCCAAGTAGAACTACAAATTGACAATAATCATCCCGTCTCCATCGTGTACATCTGTCAATCATTTGGTGAAGCAAATGTTCTAAATTGATTTCAAGTGCTCGAAAAATGTCTTTGATCCCATCATCTTCTGTTCTCACACATACTGATACACAAACAACTAGTATCTTGCGGACGAAATTTAGTCGCTTCTCGACATTCACTAACAAACATTGAATTACTTGAATACACTGACAGACCTATAAGAAATCACGATTGTATTTCGCTCACACGTTACAAAAGTCAACAAAATCATGTGATATATTATGAGTTTAGATCTTCGATGTGCTTTATTGTTGCTATAAATGTTGTCGTAATAGAACAACAGATATTAGCTCTGACAAAAGTGTTCTCTTGCCTCTCTGAGAAATCACCAGAGTCCTTTGATTTTTATACCGTACTAACATAAATTAATTACAATAGTCAAACCGATAATTGCCAGTCTCAGGTCATCCATTTGTGTGCTGTAATCATCGACTACTACTAACTTTGAGTCAGTCATTTCTATTATTCACAGCTGCTATATACAATAATAATGATAATAGTAATAAGTGGCAACAGTTGCTATTTCTGAAGTTCATTATGAGGCCTATTGGGCTTATGCACAAATTGAGTTACGACATTATTACTGGCATATCAGGTGACATTGCTAACGATAGTTTTGTGATTGGAGATGTCGTGCCATTTGCACTTGTCGAACTGGTCGATGCATGCTCATCACAGGCTTCTTCTTCATCATCACTGCCTTGATTCTCGTGACTTCGACCATAATGATCGGTACGCACATGATTTGCCTCAGCATGCGACTCGTCTCTGTGTGTTCGCAATCTTTTGTTATTGTATGCAGTTTTGTTGTCGTCGTCTGCCGTGTTTTGCTCGCTCTTTACAAGTGGATTGATATCATTCCTAAATTCTGCCTCGTCGAAGCTGCTTGAAGAATCGGCAGGTGGATCGGCATCAGAATCTATCAATTCACTTGCTGTTATATACTGTTTCTCAGGATGAGATCGTTTACGGGACATTTTGTGATTATAAGTATTCCTAAGCGAACTATCATCATTCATATGATGGCCAATAGTATCCATCAAGGTGTCGAGCAATGCAGCCTTCATGGGATCTTGCTCGCTTGCGCTGTCTTTCACAGAGCTATGCGTATTATCTGCATTATTTATATGCCGCTGCTGTCTATATTGCTCCATCAGATCTTTGACTGACTGTTCATTTCTGGAGTGTCGCATGCCTTTTCTACTCGTCCTGCCGTCCATATCATCTGATGAGAACGAATCAACTGAATTGCAATCATCGGCAACTTGGTTATTATTGCCAACAACATCATCTGAGCAAAATTCAGATGACGTATTATTAGGAGCAGAGAAAGCGGCAGCATCCTTTGCCAAGGAAGAAAATAACTGGTGATTGTGTTGCTGATGATTGTGCTCTCTCTGGAACAAATGATGTGGCTGATGGTCTGCATCTCCATTACCATTGCTGTATCCTAAATGGCGACGATTAGTTGCAGCCAAGTTGAGGCCTAGGTTGAGGTTCAAATGGTGTTGTAGGGATGCCGCACTGTCAAAGTTGCTGTGATTGACCAGCATGTTGCCAGAGTTGCTTGTGGGAGGGTAATTGATCGTTGAACCGATGTGTGGTGTGTCGATATAGCCACCGTTTGAGCTTGTATCACCGTTAAGCGAGGAATCGGGTGATCCCGGCTCACTGTCGCCTAGAGGCGGATTGATACGTTTCTCTTTTTGGCGTCGATTACAGAACCATACACGTACCACCTCTTTTTCCATGCCCAAATTATCAGACAGCAGTGTGATTTCTTCGCTTGTAGGCTTTGGATTAGCAAGGAACGCCTTCTCTAGGGCAACACGAACAGTTGTCTCAATCGATGTGCGCTTCTTACGACGACGACCTATTGCTTCTGGATTGATGAATGCAGCGCTTAGAGTGCTATTATTCGAAGTTGAACCTGTAGTATTTCCAGCCCCGAGCATTCCTATCGGCGCTAACATTCCATTAGCCGATGCATCTTCCAGCCATCGATGAAGCAAAGGTTTGAGCTTGCACATATTCTTAAAACTTAAATTCAACGCTTCGAAGCGCGATATTGTGGTCTGGCTAAAATCGTTGCCGTATAATTTTCCCATTGCCATACCAACGTCACCTTGAGTGAACCCTAGTTTTATTCTACGCTGCTTGAATGTCTTGGCGAATTGCTCTAATTCCTCCAATCCATTCAATTCGTCTGTACTGATTTGTGAAGCAAGGTCGGAGTTCGACTGGCTGTTCATTGTCTGCTGCTGCTGTCTCACAGTTTGACCGTTAGCGTGATGCAGATGATGACTTGTGTGCACTTTACTAGAACTATATTGATCGAGATGATTCTGCACCGTGGGCTTAGAACTGGAGAGATTTTGTGGTCTAGACGAGGGATGGCGAACTTTGTTCGAGACTTGATTTGGCAAGGAACTGATTTGGGGTGTTGACTCTGCTGATCTTGACATACGCGGAGATAAGTTGTCTCTCTCGTTACAAACATATCTGCGAGCAGAATCCTGAACTGAAATTTCACTGGAATCTTCGTCGGGATTGTTGCTGTCTTGATCATCAGTTACATGTTCTAATCTTTCACTCTTAATACACGTGCTATTACGATGGTCAGCCAACGCATTTTGGTCGTCAACGTCGCCTGGCCGCGCTGAGTTATTTTGATTTCTTTCCAATTGATCGTGCTGCTGAGAGCTTCGATGATTTTGCAACCTCGAGCGCGCTGCTTGTTGCTGCTGACTCAGCTGCTTAGTTTGAGCTACTGTGAGGGGCCCGCGCGCACCAGCGTATGAAGCGCCTTGCACTGAGCTCGCTTGATTGCTATAGTTTGTGAATAAGTCTTCATTCAGGGTGCTGTTGTCCTTTAACGATTGCTTGTTGTCAGCGCCGGGTATAGACAAGTAAATATCTTGACGACTTGTGCTGTTGTCGAGGTGCTGGCCTGATTGAGGTAATGATTGGGATGATGCTGGCGAGTTATTGCTGAGACCAGACAGCAATTGCTGCATCTGAAGAGCAACTTCGGGAGCGCCAGGAGTACCAGTATTGTTTAGAGCAGAAACTGAGCTTATTGATGGAGATGTAAATGGATTCTGCGTCAACTGTTGTTGTGCATTGTTGATCTGAGTCACTCCTTGACCAGTCAAATTTTGAAGGCTTTGTTGGATGAGATTCGGCTGAAAAAGTCCCTAAGTGATACGGAGGAAAAAGGTTTCAAGTGATTTGTGAGCACGTGTACTGATGAATATTGATCCCAATTATGATATTGATGTCATAATTACCTGATTCTGGAACAGCAGTTGTGCTTGTAACGGATTAGCTTGCTGATACAGCATCAACAAATGAGGAGCTAGTCCCTGAGGTCCGAACGGATTAGGCTGGGTTCCGTTTTGTCGTTGTAAATGTGACAACAAAGGATTGTATTGTGCGCCCGATTGAAACAATTGTTGCAAATCTGCCGGCGATGATGTCGGCGCCACAGACAATAGATTGGCGGCCAATTGTGCCGCTAAATTCGGTGGCATCTGATACATGACAAAAAATTTAAATTAATTAAAATCATGCTATTAGTCTTCTGTTATTTATTGAACTACATGATCTAACTAACTAATGAATTGACATTGTGGACGAGCCACTATCTATTGTGATTCGTCTAATGACACATCGATCACACATTGTTTACTCGACGAGTGAACTCAATGGGAAGCCGGGTCGAGCGAACTTTCAGCAGCTCAACGATGTGCGTGTGTTGAGCAGACAGCACTGTGTAACTGGGCGCGTGCGTGACCGGAGAGAACCTCTCGCTCTCGTTCTTCTCGTTTTCTTGAATCGCACGTTGAGAAAATGGCGCCAGATTGTGCGAGTGAACCGAACGTCGTCGTCGTTTGTTGTGCGCGTCACAAACCCGATCTTCGCATGCAGCCCGCCTGCTCAAGCACAACAGGAGAAGCTAGCGTCGCTTCTCCTGTTGTTCCTTCTTGTCTGTTCATGCTCTCTGACTATCTGTGTGCGTGCGTCTGTTTGTCTGCCTCGTTGTTGTAGCTAATTTCCCAACTCTCATCTCGCAATCCAATCGAACCCAACAACGACGGACGTCAGTAGTGTACTATTCGCTTTCACAATTCATTTGTCTCCCTTGTTCGTTCGTTGAGTTGGTTCAAACATACTGTTGCTTTCATGTGTCTATTTGTCGCCTCGGCTTAAAGATTGCAAATTCTCAAGAGCTCATCATGTTGTGAATAATATCATTCAGAACACGCTTTCTGTGAAAATATTATGATTTCAAATTCATATCATGACATCATCGATCTAATAATCTAACTCGTTACCCGCTTATTATTGAATGGACGATTTTTGCATTTGTTCAAGCAATTTCTCATTCGGGAGCCGGGCCATAGAGCGCAGAGTACTTAAACTTACCTGGTTGACAACTTGCTGTCGAAATTGTTGAGCTGCTAATTCTGCTTGGAAGAGTTGCAGTTGCTGTTGGCCCTGTGCGAACCACTTTTAATTTCATCGAGTAAATTATTTAAATCATGTGTTAGACGAACATGGATTCGAAACAACAATATTATCATCATTATTGCCAAATAGGAACTTCTACTTACCTGAGCTAATTGATCAAGACTGCCTGGGAGCATTTGTGATCCGGATGCAGCATTTTTCGATGTTGCTTGCGGGCTATTGCTTGCCATGTTGATGTCGTTGTTCGTCGATTGTGTTGCGGACGTAGAAATACCACTTGCATTTGAGAACTGACGTAACATTGGATTGGATCCTGGCAGAGAGGTATGATGTTGCATCATATTATGTTAGATTGCAATTGAATTTGTCGATACAATTGCTAGTTAGACTGAAGCAGGCATAAGATATTCGCTAATATGTATGTCAACGCAACGGCACCTGCGCATGTATTGATATTTATTATTTTATTTCAGATCATCGACGATAGGAATGTTATAACTGTCATCGTGCCGCAGCACTTTGGTTGAATTTTTTACTCTCAGATGATTGCAACGCGGCGGTTCATGCCGGCTACAGCGTGTTTAGAGCGTGACCTGACGTGAGCGATACTTGTGTTCCAGGACGGATGAGAAAGGTGACGGTGCGATGTCAGGTACCAAAACAGCAACAACAACAACAAAAAAAGAGAAACGTTTCGATGGAATCGTTATTAATACAATTGTTGCAGTGTTATTTTTATTATTATTATCATTATGTAAACCCAAAATTGGCGAGCGTGAAATGCCAGAAAAAAAGGTATACAACCATGAGCAATGATAACAGCTATAAACTGGTAGTAACAAGTAAAAAGAAAACTATCGGCTTTCGGGATTGGAAAACGTGTTTAAAGCACTAACAACTCACAACGATAATATCTATTAGCATATCGATAGTTGGTCGAAAATCGACTAATGAGACTCCACTATATGGTGTGTCACGTATATCGTTTACTAACAACAGCAACTGATGACCTAATTGAACTAGCACTGGCTACTGGTATTATTGTTATTATTCTATGATCATATGGTGTTCCGTTGGTTTTGCGCCCACGTACGAATCATAATAGTCACACGCCGACCGCGACATGAACGTAAACAAATACAACAGGCAGCACAAACACAAACAAACAAAAATATTGAAACTAAACCGTGCCAATTGAGCTAAGAAGAGTGAAATTGACCACATTTGATCACATAAATTCCAGAGCAAAGTATCTGTCGTAGGTATGCGAGATCATATTCATTTGTTGAGTCAAGCAAAATATACATTGGCGCTTGTTAGATTGCAAATAATGAGTCAGCATAAATCAAGCTGATTTTTAAGTGCAATTAAATTTTAGGCCAGTACAACACAGCAACGAAACGAAACAAACTGCCTGATAAACAAACAAACGAACGAACAGGGAGATGAGCATTCGAACGAGCCTGACACATGATGCAATATCATAGTATGGACACGTGTGTTTTCGCACTTGTTCCAAATATCAGAGTGATGATTCTACTGGAATGGGATGAACAAAAATTATCATGAAACCAAACTACAAGCTGGACACCAATTCAATCGAATGACTGGCAAATGCAAACAAGGCAGATGCATGGTAACACGGTGATATCAATTCGGGATGCAACTGAGCAATGAACAACAAAATTTATATGCAAGCTGAACGCTGGTAGGTAATAAATCACCTTGCACCAACTTGCCAACTTGGCGACATTCAAAGCGTGGGTGAATCTGCTGCCGTCCTTGGCATGTCTATTGGGCCAAAAGAACTACGTTGTCTCTTAACTACACACCTGCCAGCCCGATTGCCAACTCACGTAGATGTGTAGTACATGTCTGCATCTTGGTCGGGATTCATTATGAATATCTCAATGTTAAGAGTTGAACTTCATATAAGACGTGACTGTTCGCACACATATGTCTACATGGTTGACAATTGTGAGCAGGAAATCTCAAAATTATACTTGCCACCAATTAAAATCATCACTATGGGGCGACATTGATGGACATATGAGAATTTTTATTAGACAAGTTAAAGCTTAGGAATGAAACTATTCTGTACATTCAATGAGATAAGCGTTCAATTTAAGTCAATGAATAATTTCCAACAAATGGCGATCACCGGTGTTTCAAGCATACGGAAAGCTTTAAGGTGATGTTGCGACCATATTTAAGATCATCTGATTATGCATCGAACTAGCACTATCCGGGCATCTAAAATCGGCGCTTTAGAATTACAATATAAATTTTTTACAGGCCAAATTTAAGTCATGATCAGTAGAGCAACAAATCAATGTCTCAAGCAAGAAACACACTGACGCACACAACTCAAATATCCTAAAACCAGAGATTGTCACCAACGCTGGCAAAAAATTCACCACCGATGAGCATAAACAAATTTCGGACTGTATTATCATTAGGGAAATGTCGCTTTGATTTTTCTTTATCCACTAGGAAAATCTTGCAAGTAGCTAAAAACTATTTGTCAACTTCTGATGTTATAAATTGAAATTATTAGGAATCCTGGCGATAATGACAACGAACGAGAAACACACAGAGACACCTGGTACCGACCTGTGTGAGTAAAGGCACAGGTATTGATAGAACCGGTATTCATTAGCCGGTCGGCGTGACAATTGATTAAGTGTATGATATTTAACCATCTTATCTGGTAGACCAATCGATCGCTTGTTTTTGCATGCTCAATGTTGTTATGTATGACACCCGACCGAAACGACTGGACTAAAGGAGCACACATAGATAGATTTCTAATTGTAAAAGTACGCAAATATTTGTCATTTTAAGTTACTGTTAACTTAAGATGGTTTTGTATGGAGAGATTTATTATTGCGTTCAAAGTTGAAATTCAAATTCAAGATCACTAGCCAGCAGGCAATGCTGTTGCTTGAGCTAGTTATCCAGTAGTTTCTTGTAGGTTATCGTTTGATAATTGGCGGGTTGCAAGAGCGAGCAAAAGAAACATTGTCGATCAAAAAGAACATCCTTGGGTTCATCATCATCATCTCTCACAGCAAAGACAAAACAGATAACGATGCTGAACATTGCATCAGTCAATGAGCTCTACAAAAGAATAGATCTACAAATCTAATTATTTTCATCCACTCAATTTCAAAGACTTGTGCAAATTTAAAGTTTTCTCTTTGCACACGCTACTATTGAATGTGCTAACATTGACAACGAATGCGTTAGCATAGATAGACTCGGGCAGATGATCACTAAGCGAAGCACAACAAGTTGTCATAAATAAGAAGAAGAAGAAGAAAAAACTTGGAAAACACAGACGCATCAATTAGGTAGATCCGGCCAACTTGTAGATGTTGTTGCAAATAGATTTGTTGTCTCCTTCTTCCTGGCTTGCTTAATTTATGTCTACGAGTTAAAAAAAATGTTGTTCAATTCATCTCATCTCAACTCAATTCTAACATTATTATTATTGAGCTTTATTAAGCTGACGTTGCTCGTTGTCGCAATGAGCACTCTGTTCATGTTCGTTTAGCGCGCTACTCTATTGGTGACAGTGGCACATAAATGCACTTATGATTATTTGCAATCAAAATTCAGATTTGCTCGCGCGCCCCACGCGCATATATTAATTGCATCAAATCAACTTGTGTGCTGTCTTGCGTTGTTTCCAATGCGCACACAACAAACTAATTGCAATGCCTTTTCATCTCCTTAGAATTGATTTTTTTTTCTGCTCTAAAGTTGAAACTTTTTACATTCGACTCTATGCATCTATCTGTTTGATTGTCAGCTTCACAGTGTATGCATGTGTGTCTACGATGTGTCTAAGTGAATGAATTCGATCTTTCACATGATCGCCGTTGTCGCATGTGTTAGTTAATTTGTTGCAAATATTGAATGCGAGTATGTTTGTCTAGTCTGATGGTTTGTACAGGCAAATCATGACGACGACATGAGTGCGCGCGCACACACACAAATAATCACAAATCAGTCTTAATATGCATACGCAACTCAAATCGAACATTTTGGAAATTGAAGTAGAATGTATTCATTTGATTGAATGAATAGACCGCTACAAACAGTCACACATTAAGCTGTGTGATGAGTCTTGAGCTTGATTAGACGAAACTTAATGTATGTGCCTTACTGTCTTATTGTAAAACTTGTTAAATGAACTACTAGACAGGTTTGTGTTGCTGTTGGTGTTCGCTTTAAAAGAGGCACACTTTTTGAATAGCAACCAGTGAGTTGAGAATCCAATGAGAGAAATGTTGACTGAGCCGTTATTGAATGTCAGACACAGTTAGGCCACAACCAAAAAATTAACAGTCAATCAACATTCAGTCGTTAAATTGTTTTTATCTGGCTAACACTCACTTTGAGTGCACACCTGATTAATGCACTTGATGTATTGTTGTTGTAGCTACATAGACATATTGTGTTTGTTACATTCATGAATAAAGCCAGCGGTCAATAACAGCAACTCGAATCAACAATGATTAATTGAGTTTGGAATTGAAATTGAAAATTTTCCTAAAGCAAAGCAATTATCGAGCAAAGTTGATGAGCATAATTAATGATAAGCTTTCAACGCCCACGCTTTCGTTTGATTCAAGTTCGATAGGATTGTCGTATCATTGTTCGTTTTTTGTGATCACTTGGTTTAGTTTATAATTTGTCGCCATCATTGCCATTATCATCATCATTGTAGTCCTATCATTGTCATAATGAGCGTCCATAATTATTGACTTGAGCAAATGATAATACAAGGCCTTCATTCTGGTTTTTCTAGTATTATTATTATTGTTAATTTTAAGACACACCGCATCACACATGATGATATTCAGATTCTGATCGAATGGTCCAAGATACATTCCACACTGGCAAGCGAAAAGAATTCAAGACTTTCATGACGCACACACGAACAGGTGATTTATGTGTCATGCAGCTGCTTAGTAAACACTTTATTTTATTCTATGCATTTGTGCGCTACAAGAAGAAGAACAGCAGTTAAACAACAATTGTCTGCACCTGCCTCGCACGCAGCCATTCGAATGTCACAGCCACTCGAAGTTTGTGTGCATTCTGTTGGTGTGATTGGCGTGGTACGCGAATTTTGCTATTTTTATTGCCTTTCATTATTGCCAGACACTATTGCTGCTTTGACAATTCCCAAGGTTCACATCGTTAACATTGTGGATTTCTTTTTTGTTTGCAACATTTCGAATAATCAAGCAAACTGAGAGAGTGGGTGTGATGATGATATAGATCGTCGATCACCGGGCGCCATTATATGACGGGCACCACCAGTGATGATGTCTAAAGCGTACCAATCAACTGACCAATGATGCACTTCACTGATCAAGGCTGCACCTGACAAAGTCAAACTCAAATGACAGTGCAGTTGATCGGTGCACGTTGCTCGTTCGTACGATGCACCGATATTTGCACATTTTCATGCAGCCATCTCTCTGGTGCTCGATTAGACTCTGTGTGCTAATTATCTTGATCGTTAGCTCGATGATTATTACCATGAGCTTTCGATTGTGATTGCCAGCCGACTTTTTATTGGCCGTAGCAAGCACGCATAAACCTCAACGAAGAAGAAGAAGACGACGAAAGAGAAATGCTTTTGATATCACAAATTTGATTTCGATTTGAATTTTATGGTCCTTTGTGGTGAGTAAGTCCTGTGAGTGGGATTGGACACCATACGGCCTGACAATCACGTGGTTTTGTGTACTCTTGCAGTCAGGTCATTGGCGCAGTGTGCAAGAGAGCGAGCAGGCAAGCGAACGAACGAAAGCACAAACGAAAGAGCAAGAGCAGTAAAACAAGCTTGTGGCAATGAAGCAATACTGTTTATTTATCAGTAAAGCACTAAATAAACAGCACAGGTTAATTGTGGAAACTTGTGTGTTTGTGTGTGTGAGTGTGTGTGTGCATGCATGCACATGTGCAAAGTCTAATGCGATTAAAGTACAAATTTTTCCACGCTTCGTTCAGAATCTCGCCCGCAGCGCAGCTCTAGAAGAATATTTTAGAAAAAAAGGTCCTTTCTTCTCGAAAGCCTTCAAAATTTTACCTTCAAAACTTTGCAATATAGTTTCTTCAAATAGAAGGTTAGTTGAATGATGATGCTTGAAAGTGTGTCTGCGTCTGTATTTTGTTTGTAGTTGTCGTCGTCGCGCATTTCTCAGCTCGTCGTCGTGACAATTGCGTGTTCATCTCAAGCTCTAGCTCAAGCTCTAGCTCAAGCACTAACACGATGAATGTAATTCGCACAAACGAAATGTTTGAAAATGTTGCGCACACCCGACACCTGTGCGTATGGCGTCATCACTAGCACTGGGCACGCTTGACCAACCAAACGGCCATTATCGGCGTGCCAACGTCTGATGACTCAATTGGTTGTTGCGTGTTCGTCGTAGCCAGATATGAATTCTTACGTAACCATTTTAAACATATTCCGAATGTTTTGAATGTTTAATTTTTTGTTCTCTCATTTCAATAGAACTGAATGTTGCTAAATTTTTTTACCACATCGCCGTTCTTTCTAACTCTTCTAAAGTCTTTTAAACTGACACCTGTCTCGTGCATTACTCTCTTGTCGTTGTTGTTAGCTTGTGTCAGTAGGACTTGTCTGTTTGTCCGGCTACAATGTCAGCCCTAGCATTAGCTAAGCAAACAAATAACTAGACAAGCAGTATTTCACTAAAGCAGTTACATACATGATGTTTGGTTGCGTCATAGTTCGTCGGTCATAGCTCACGTACGACATTATCATTGACTGTAGGATGAGTCAATACTTGAGCAAAGGGTTAAGCTTGTTTTGATCTTTGAATTAGAATTCGAATGAATGATGATTTAACAAGAAGGAGAAGAAGAAGAAGACCGATGATGGCCCTCAATCAACTCATCATCGGGCGCCTATTAATGAGTGTACTTTGTTTGTTTTGATTTCATTTAATTTCTATGCACTAAGTTCGAGTTCGTGTTAAGAGTCCAATGTTTGTATTCAATGTGTGCTAATCAAACTAGCTGTTAGCTGATTATCTTTTCTTGTCCGTCAGAGTTCGAACGATTATACAAGATGAAGAGGAAATTATAAGAATGAACAAGTCAAATGATCATTGAAAACATTGTTGATGTGCAAGCACATTGAGTGCACACCTGTGTATTCAATGTATATGCACAAGTGTGTGTGTGTGTGTGTGTGCAACGGATCCAAACTGAAAGAGATGGACATTGCAATGCAAAGCAGTGTAATGATAACATTGTTGCCAATTAGTTGACATGACAAACTATGCCACATATATCACTCATTTATCATATGTTTTTGCGACAAATGCTTTCGTCAACTGAGCGCACGAATATTCTGTTTTGCGTTGATCTGCTCAAGGGTTAAAATCTCGTATTTTGTATCCATCAACTTGCAACTTGTTCGTTTGGCTTGAAAATTTTGACTCCCAACTTCACTTGACTTCGGCTGAAGCTGGTAGTCAGGAAAAAGAAGGCAACTCAAATGATTGGAGTCATGGGTTAAGTCAAACTTGATTAGTCAGTCAGTGACAAACAACTGAGCAGGAAAGCAATCGTCAAGTCCGGCTAACTCTTCTCGAAGCAACAAGTCAGATTCAGAATCAAATATTAACAAAAACAAAAATGAATACTAAAGGTATTGACATACCTAAAAAAAGGAAAACTTGCAGGATCGAAATGAAGAAGATGAAGATGCAGGACTCGCCGGGTAACTTCTTGGCGTGTGTCAATCAGTAAGCTCGCCAGGCTTAATCGAAGCCGACAACTCGAACGCTCAAGCACTCAAAATGTTCGCTGAAAATGTGTGCGTTAATTGATATGTGTTTTATATGTTAATGAATTGAGTTTGCTTACTTTTCCTGCCAAGGCCCACGCCTTACACACACACACACTGTGTACTGCCTTCACACTTGCCTGCCTGCCTGCCATCTTCTCTCAGCACTTGGCATCATTGGCAATTCAAAAACAAACTTGCACATACACTCACACAACAAATATCACAAACTTGACTACAAATACAAACACAAACTTATCGAAATGCGAATACAAGCACAAGTAATGAATAGAAACACAGAAATACAAAATGAGAAGAAATAAGAAGAGAGTGGTCATGAGAGCGAACGAGTGATCAAGCAAATGCAAAAAAATGTCGCTTAACTGTCGCATTGCCTCGTCGTTGTTATTCACCTGTCTTTCTCTCTTGCTTGCTTGCTCGTCTGTCTGTTTATCAAGTATTTGTTCGTTCACCAAACATATGTGTCCTTAGTATTGGGCTCTTTAGTGATGAGAGTGTTGTGGCAAGCGAACACGACACGACGACAAAATGTTCAATGTAATGTAACGTAATGCGTATTTTGTTTTCACAAGATTATTAATTAATATTTGCAA
>JAIFTH010000613.1:0-21061 GCA_019968535.1 Fragariocoptes setiger | reverse complement strand
GACGCATGCGCATCGACTCGTCACATACAGCATCGCTTGCTGTATGTGTCAACAGAGATTGTTATGATGACTGCCTTTGGTGAAAAGGTTGGCTAGTGACGCACTGCCACTCAATTCAGACATTAGATCGTCAATTATGACAACTTGGGGGTTGTCCTTCTTTAGAAACGGCTGTCCCACGAGCGCTTCATGGTAACGTATAGATGTGTGGGGGACCGGCAATTTATAGGTGTCTTGCCATTGCCCGTAGCACCAGACGGCGCGTATTTTTGCGCCCACAACTCCTGAGAATGTGTAACGGTGGTGTTGCAAAAGATCCCGCACCAAATATGTCTTCCCACTACCTGTCGGTCCGTGCACGGATGTTTGAATTGTGAGTCTCGGACATTTACTGACTCTATCGAAACTAATTCAACAAATTATTTGACGGTTTTCTCCCTCATCTTTGAGTGTCTTTTTATTTATTTTATACACTCGTTTCTTTGATTTCTATTCTCTTCTTTTTCCTGGCTTCTCCTGCTCCTCCTTCTTCTTCTCCTCCTCCTTGTTGCCGACGTTGCAATTTGTTTGTCATCAAATTTATATAATAGATATCTGAAACCCCCGGCTTTAATCTCAAACCAGTTTCATATACCCAATCAGAGATCGGAGCACGATATCTATAGCATGCATACGCTATCAAGAGCGCGACGAAAATGAAACACAAAATACAGATATATGCTGATGCATTTCGGCCTTCAGCCAGAGGATCGGGAGCGGAGTAGAGGTCCGCTTCAAATTCACGCTGAGCGTTAAACAATTTATACTTCTTCTCATTCAATATGGCGGGGCCGTGAAACGAATCGGCTAGTTGTACATTCAAATAAGGCAGTGGGGTGAAAACATGATCTGGGCATGCATATTCGTTTCCACCGATCGAGATGTTTCTCTTTGGGCAATAGATGACAAGCCCAACTTGAGTCTCGATTTTCTGTATCGGAAGAATTTCGTGCGTATAACCACCACCTCTGGTACCCATGAAAGATGGGATCGTGAGATCTCCTGAAATGTGATTCAACCTCCGGATACTTGTGATGGATCTATTAGTGAGAGAATTAGCGGGCTCGTTAGATATAAATCTCGTTAGAAGATGTATAAACTTGTTGCACGTGCACCATTTCACACAACTGCAACTGAACATGCAAGCTTTCATCCCACGCGATCGACTAAACATCAAACTTTAAACAACCAGATCGAGATTAATGGCCGTTCATTCGTTGGTTCGTTCTTTCGTTCGTTCGTTCCCGCGGACGATCGAGCAACCAGTCCAAGATTAATAGCCGTAAGATCGATACACGCAAATCAAGAAATGAATACGAGTACGATGACCCTGCAAAAGAACGTTCGAATATCTCACAAGCTAACAATGACATGAAACTCTGACCTTAGCATTGACTTTCTGCACGTAAGACATCTTACATCACAGCACGTACACAAACACGAGCATGCGAGCAAACAGAATGCAATCAAACGAACAAACAATAACAGATATGAACTAACGAACATCTGCCAATGCGAACTAAAAATACATTTGCCTGTGGCAACGCGCAAAGCATACAAAGTGGAATAACCGATTTTTCACTCAACCTGCAATCTTCTCCAAAAAAAGGCATGTTGAGTAATCACTATAGTGCCCTATATACTACTTGCGATCATCGCATACTCACATATGATCCGCAGCTGCGTTTTACCATCGTCCTGCTCAGCTCCCATCATTACCCCTTACTACTGGCTTCTTATCATATGCCATTCGGTCTGGGCCGCAGGGCCAAGACTACACAGGAAACTCAAAGATAAGAATTTTTACCGACAACAAACAAATCCGCACATGGTACCCTACCATTGAGCTAAAATTGATTTTGAACGACCCGCGCGCAAATCCACTCTGGAAATATCTAACATTTAGATGCTCTGTGCCTAAAACAAATTTCTCTCTCTCTCTCTCTCTATTATTTCAAAGGCGAACGTCTCTCGAGGTCAATATTCTGTGTAAGGATATATATAAACGTTAAAAGTGAATTCAGTCATTTTTGCGGGAAGGTGTAATAACTCGATTTCTGAGCAGAAAAGTGCCTGTTAAAATTATAAAGGGGCAGAAAACACCCACCGGCATTCGCTAACCATGATATGAGCAATAATATGTATCTGTTTTACTCAAGCTCGAATGACTGCGACGCTGTAAAACAAATTTCTCGACGCGAACCTATTTTTAGGTATCGAGATATCTAAAAAGGACATTGGTTTACTTGTGTCGTTTCAATTCATGTCGATACGAACAACATTATATGTCGCAGTAAAATTATACGCAGAACATCATAAAGAAGAACATATTATTCGACTATTATACTTAGCTGCAATAATTCGCCATGTTTGGATTGATCGCCATACCTGTATTATTAGGATGTGACGGTGGGACTATCGCTCGTCGCAATGAAATAGTCAAGACTCATAAAGAAACCGAGGCAGTCGATAAAGAGGTGAATTTAGCTGCTAAATGGCAGATGTGCGCTCTATCAGGTTTGAAACTAAGACCTCCCCTTGTGGCCTGTGGCCTCGGTCGCTTATACAATAAAGACCTCATATTGGAACATTTACTAAATCAGAAAGACGCGAACAATTCTGTTGGGACATCGTCTCCCTCCAAAAATGCAACTGCCACCTGCAACAATCTAACACACGTAAAATCTCTCAGAGAATTGAAAACTTTAAAGTTCAACTTCGATGATTTTGGTCATGAAGCTAAAATAGATGACAATGATCTCAAATTAAGCAAATCTGTATGTCCTATCTCTGGACTAGAAATGAATGGCCGCTACAAGTTCTGCTTTCTATGGACCTGCGGTTGTGTTTTGTCCGAAAGAGCCTTGCGGAAGGTTACGAGCAAAACCTGTCTCTTATGTTCAACACCATTTGACCCCGATCTGGACGTTGTCATATTGAATCCCTCCACAGACGAGGATTTGGAAGAGAACAAGAACAAAATGACACGGCGACGTCACCTGCTTAAAAGACCTAGAAAAAACGTCCACTAAGTTTTAGACTTGGACTTTCTAGGCTTTTTATCTTTAGGGTCAGGTCCAGCAATCTTGATGAACTCCCCAGTGCAAGTTGCCTGATGCTGTGCCCACCATGTGTCATATGGTCCAGGCTTTCTATTCATAGCGCGTTTGACGACACCGTAGAAAGGATGCCGATGCTGACATGGACCATTGCACTTCCAAATATGGACACGGTACGAGTCGACCTCACTATGGAACGTGTGGAAAACAGTAATCTTAGTCCCAGTCATTTCATTGATACGTTGCATGTGAAAGTGAAATAAATCTCCATGACTTTCGTGATTGTCGTCTTGATGTGTCACAAACAAGAATCCATGGATCATTTCGTGAAGTAAGGTCTCAATGAGATCTCGACGGGAACGTAAACGCAGTAAAGGCTCTGAGATCTTGATGTTACAATATGATGTTCTTGGACTCCAAGCACATAATCCGGCAGTTAACGTCATACGTGGAGACCATGATAACTCCACGCAATTCTTTGTGAGGATTCCCTCAAAGAATTGAACATCAAATCGGCGAAACAAATCCCAAATGTCTGGATTGGGGTCAATGAGCTCGAGATAATCGGCAACAATGTTATAATCCATCAAGGGAATAATGAGGTAAAGTTCTATGGAAGATAAACATGAAGGCAAAAAGTGGACGCTAGTGGACAACTGAAGTTTGGTCAATGGACACAGCTAGGGTTGAACGACATCAAGTATTGGAGAGGGGATGGCACTGCTGCTTTGGCATGTTGCCAATGGCAACGCTGGACTGTGTCGTGTACTCGCAATCGGCTGGAACAACTGGAAGTGGATCCCTATAGAAACGCTAGAAATGTTGTACTTGTTTTTTCCCGTTAAATGTACTTCCACATCGTTATAACCCAATGAAATTGAACTTCGCGCTTCTTTTCGGTATGATTCAAGCAGAATTCTCTATGCTTGACTTGTTTTTTTTTATTTTTTGGATTTTGTAAGATTGGGATTTATTTGTTAAAAGTAAAATTGAATGTGCGTTAAAATGGCTAGGCCAAGATCAGCTGAGCGTAGGTTCGACAGTGCTTATGCACGAACGCTTGTGGAACCTGCATAGAACATTCCTAGCCTTATACTCGTCGCGGACACAGAATTGCGCGCTGCGCCCCACCCAACTTCAACCGTGAGCGTGCACTGCGCTTGAGAGTTCAATGCAAACAGGGCAGGACGACCAAATGAACTAACGGCTTCACAATTCATATTGTCTCTCACCAGCGCCGTGTAAAATCTCAATTGCTAGCGTTATTACATACACTCTACGAATGCTCTCGTATGTAAAATGTATATGAAAGCGTGCTTCAAGCGCAGTTTATGCCAAAACTTGTAAATGAAATTTGTCCAGAATCAATGTGTGTTATTGCACTTTTGACAACTGGCTGTTCTTTTCCTCACACACGTTCAAAACCAACTGACACCGATGCCGCGACACGAACACACCCGTAGCTTGTACGAACAATCGGACCCACTCTGCTGATACCTCTGTCGTATTTGTCCTTTTGATCATTATAATCTCAGACTTCAGTCACCCAATTTAATTCATCTCAATATATCACCTCAGTATTATTAGCAACGATTGTCATCATATTCTCACCTTCATTCTCTTGATCGCCTACTAGCTTCTGGCTTTCTGAGTATACATCCGCCGTCGTCACACTCACCTCAACAGAACTCAACTGAGAAACATCAGTGTACTCAGGACACACACAACTTACACTTAGCTGCTTGAATTTACTCATTAATATAAGATATTTCAAAATGCGTGAGATTGTACACATTCAAGCTGGTCAGTGTGGTAACCAAATTGGTGCCAAGTTTTGGGAGGTTATCTCTGATGAACATGGCATTGACCCAACAGGCTCTTACCACGGCGACACCGATCTTCAACTAGAACGTATCAACGTCTATTACAATGAAGCGTCCGGCAGCAAGTACGTGCCAAGGGCTATTCTTGTCGACTTGGAGCCTGGCACTATGGACAGCGTTCGTAGCGGACCATTCGGTCAATTATTCAGGCCTGACAATTTCGTCTTCGGTCAATCAGGCGCAGGTAACAACTGGGCCAAAGGACATTACACAGAGGGTGCCGAATTAGTGGACGCCGTACTTGACGTAGTACGAAAAGAAGCCGAGGGATGTGACTGTCTACAAGGTTTTCAATTGACCCACTCGCTCGGTGGTGGCACTGGATCCGGTATGGGTACTCTACTTATAAGCAAGATACGCGAAGAATACCCTGACCGTATCATGATGACATTTTCAGTTGTACCTTCGCCAAAAGTGTCAGACACTGTCGTCGAGCCATACAACGCCACTCTATCTGTACATCAGCTCGTCGAAAACACCGACGAAACTTTCTGCATTGACAACGAAGCATTGTATGACATTTGCTTCCGTACTTTGAAGCTAACAACACCGACCTATGGCGACCTTAACCATTTGGTATCAGCAACCATGTCAGGTGTTACCACGTGCTTACGTTTCCCTGGTCAACTGAACGCCGATTTGCGCAAACTTGCGGTCAACATGGTGCCGTTCCCTAGACTTCACTTCTTCATGCCCGGCTTTGCTCCTTTAACATCACGTGGCTCACAGCAATATCGTGCTCTATCTGTGCCCGAGCTAACACAACAAATGTTTGATGCCAAAAATATGATGGCTGCATGCGATCCACGACACGGACGTTATTTGACGGTAGCTGCAGTTTTCAGAGGTCGTATGTCTATGCGCGAAGTAGACGAGCAAATGCTCAGCGTGCAGAACAAGAACAGCTCATACTTTGTTGAATGGATTCCAAACAACGTCAAGACTGCCGTCTGTGACATTCCTCCTAGGGGTCTCAAGATGTCGTCTACGTTTATCGGAAACTCGACAGCTATTCAAGAGCTTTTTAAGAGAATCTCGGAACAATTTACGGCTATGTTTCGCCGTAAGGCTTTCTTGCATTGGTACACTGGCGAAGGTATGGATGAAATGGAATTCACTGAAGCAGAGTCCAACATGAACGACTTAGTCAGTGAGTACCAACAATACCAAGAGGCGACCGCCGAAGACGAGGGTGATTTTGAAGAAGAAGAGCCACAGCAGGAGGCCTAAAACATCAAAAGACATAACCTGGTGCTGACGAGAGAGTCATGGCGGTCTAGCATTATTCCAACGAAGGTGCCGTGATTTATAAACAAGCGACAAGGCCAACATCTTATTCAGCCGGAGTAGCAAATTAAATGAAGCAAAAGAAGCATGGAATTAAAACAACCCCGATTCATTGTGCACCCCGAGCCCTAACAAAAACCTATACAAAAATAACACTCCACTCTAACGGACTCTTTTTTGTCGTGTTTTCCTTTTTCTTTCAAACCACGTTGATCTGTTTATTTTTCACAACTTGGAAAATTTCTGAGACTCAATGTATCACTCGTGCATGTTCAGGGCTTCTTCGTCGATAATTTGATCAGTGGAAAAACTCTCATTTTAATCTTGCTGCTTGCTTCATAAATGTTTTATTATCACGACGAATCGAACTTGCCATGATCAATCGTTGATCCAACATTCTTGAGACACGTTCTCGCGATTACATGATCGTTTGTTTTGACGGCTCTATCATTAGCCCATACGATTCCTGGATTCATAGCGCATCCGTATGCGCTATGAGAATTTGCCACATGTCCAGCACGTGTCTTTTTGTACAATTTCTTTGGGTCATTGTGTTCGCAAACCTCGAGAGTGATGTTAACAAAATTAGAACAATGATTATAATTTATTTAGACTTGCCATTTCAATCGCAGCATTGGAAGTTCTAGAAGATTGAATTGAATTGATTCTAGAAAGATTGAATTTCGCTCGCTTCATGAATAGACATAGAAAACTTTGGATTGGTAAAACAATAAGGGGATTGTAAATATTCCTTTACGAATTTTCTTTTTTGAGCAAGTATTCTCAGCCGGATAAACCTTTGAAACATGGTGTGCAAACTTTTCTTAAAAGATTGACTTCTGACTTGTTAGTAAAATGTGTTGACCGATTTTGATCCCGCGAAAATAAGATACAGTTGTCGAGTAAACTGAACGCCAGACTCAAGTCAGTGATACAGGACTTTGATAGACACACACTCGTGTCTCACTCGAAGAAAATAATAATCTTCAACATAATCGACACTGCAATGCAGCATAAAATTAAAATCGATAAGTTATTAATTGTTTATAGTCAATAACCGATAGAAACCGGAACGTCGCAATTCGGATTGCCTCGTTGCGGAATGTCCGGCAGTCTTGACTGCAGAACCGAAATCTGCGTCCTTTAAGCGCAAGAAACTTTATTGTCTATAAGTTCAGCTTTTTACACAAAAGGAGCAAGATCAGTAACAGAATTGTAGATAACAAAAAATCAGCTGTTAGGCAATTCGTTAAACAAGTTTTAATTTGGACACTACGTTACTCTTTTAGTGCACTTAGAAATTAGGTTGGAACGATTGTCTCTCATGGTATTACCGATGAAAACATCACATTCTTACCAACCTAGCCTTTTAAAATACCACCCCAAACAATGGACGTGAGAATAGAAGAGCTGAGGCATCGGCTACATGTCGAATGTGCCGTTTTGGAAGGGGCCAAGAATGTTGTCAAGCTCCTCACAAGTTCTAAAGTGACTGATCGTAAGATTCTCCAAGAGGCCCAGTCAAATTTGTTCGAGTCGAGCCAAAAAATTGATATTCTACGCAAGGCCCTAGAAGACTGTCGACATCAGCTTGATAACAAAGACGAAAAGGTTGCTATAATCAAATCTGAACTTGAAAAAAGTCTAGTACTCAACTCGTCTGTCCAGTCTCCAAATTTCAACTCTTTCAAACGATCCAGTGACCATGACTATCAGAATAATGTGCCTCAGATACCCGTCACAGCCAAGCCTGCCGCCGTTACTGGCAAATTAGAGGTCCGCTTAATAGGTTGTCAGGGGTTGCTAGAAGACGTCCCTGGACGATCCAAGTCTTCAAAAGACCCATCAAACCCTAGTGATATTAAGAGCATGGTTTTCAGCCGTGGACTCGGCAGATCATCATCACGATCTTACAGTGTTAAGGATGAAATCAGCAACGATATCATGGCCGTACTTAAACTTGATAATGTGCCTGTCATGCAAACATCCTGGAAAGCTTGCTGTCAGAAAGCATGGGACCAACGATTCTCGTTAGATTTAGAACGAAGCAAGGAGTTGGAGATACAGATATTCTGGCGCGATTGGCGGTCTCTATGTGCAGTGAAATTCTTACGTCTGGAGGAATTTATCGAAGATGATCGCCAAGGTATAGCACTTCATCTAGAGCCGCAAGGTATCTTATTCGCTGAGTTTAAACTTCTTAACCCAATCATATCCATCAAACCTAAGTTACAACGACAAAAGCTTTTCAAACGCAAGAATTTTCTCCGTAAACAAATGAATATGAATGTTGTAACTTGGAGTCGCCTTATGAAACGATCCTCCGACCGACCACCAATCTCATATCCGTCCTCAGCAGTAGAGCCAATTAGCGAGCCTCAGAGTAGCATCAATCCCTCACCAACATCACATTCGACTTCAATTCTACCTATAGAAGAGTCTAGCGAAGAGTCAGCTGAAGCTGAACGTATCCAACAGTTTGTCAGGTCAAAATCCATCGATGGTGGATTCCGAACAGACTTCAGTCAATCGCCACGAATACCTCTAGCCAAGTCTATAAGTGAATCATTCGAAGGAATCTCAATCGGACCTATGTCGATAAACAAATTCGAAATGCTTCGCGTTCTCGGACGTGGCCATTTCGGAAAGGTAAGTTATGGCTCGTAATTCTCTAATTGTTATATCACTATGTTGAGTATTTTATATATATAATTACTAATACCCTATTCGATTATCTTAGGTGATATTGGCCAAAGACAAAGATAGTAACGAGTATTATGCCATAAAAGCCCTTAAAAAAAGTGACATCATTGCGCGCGATGAAATAGAGAGTCTTATGTCGGAGAAACGCATTCTACAGGTGGCGAGCGCCGTGCGACACCCATTCCTCATCAACTTATATGCCTGTTTTCAAACTTCTACGCATGTATTATTTGTGATGGAGTATGCTTGTGGAGGAGATCTTATGATGCACATACACAATGATATATTCTCAGAGCCTCGAGCGGTGTTTTATGCCGCCTGTGTGGTGTCTGGTCTACAGTATTTACATGACAACCAAATAATCTACAGGTAAGTAGAAGATTTGTACGTAAACAATGGGTGTCCAGACTCTTTTCAAGAGCATGTCTTAATGAATAATGTTTTTTTCATGAAAAAATTTCATCCCTTTGTTGCTTCGTGTCAACAGAGACCTCAAACTCGACAACCTCCTCTTAGACGCTGAAGGGTTCGTGAAAATAGCCGATTTTGGCCTATGCAAAGAGAATATTGGCTTTGGTGAGAGAACTGGCACTTTCTGCGGAACGCCAGAATTTTTAGCCCCTGAGGTTCTGACAGAAACTTCATACACCCGTGCCGTGGACTGGTGGGGTCTCGGTGTTCTTATATTCGAGATGCTCGTTGGCGAGTCGCCATTTACTGGTGACGATGAGGAAGAAGTATTCGATTCGATTGTTAACGACGAAGTTCGTTATCCCAGGTTTTTGTCGATCGAAGCTGTTAGCATAATGAGACGTTTGCTTAAGAAAAACCCCGAGCGGCGTCTCGGTGCTTCGCAACGCGATGCTGAAGACGTTAAAAAACAAACATTTTTCCGATCCATCGACTGGGACAACCTACTTGCGCGCAAAGTCAAACCACCATTCGTGCCAACCGTAAAGTCTGCTGAGGATGTGGGCAATTTTGACGAAGAATTTACCCGCGAACAGCCTCAATTAAGCCCATCGAGGGAACCAAGAATTTTAACTAGGAAAGATCATTGCCTTTTCAAAGATTTTGATTACGTCGCTACATTGGATGAGTCGCCAAGTTAAATTTCCTTTTTATTGTGTTAACGGGTGTATTTACCCCATATATGCAACAAAAAGACGCATAATATGAAGATTATGCTAATCACGAGGACTGGCACTGGTCCTATCTTGATACCAGGACTATCGTCTGTGTAAAATCTCCACATGCCGCCGGCGTTGGTAGTTTTTCTTGCCTCTCGGGCCATTGTAATCAATTGGATATAAATATACTATTTAAATAATTTGATACAATTCTTTTCTCGCGAGTAATCTTTAATATTATCATCTGTCGACAAATTCATAAAGTGCTATCGTGTCATCCAACACTCTAACATGTGTTCGCTAGTACCATTTTCTCTGACTCAAATAACACAAGATGTGATCGCTTAGCGGAAAAGCGATGGCCATTGCTATTTTCGCGCCAGATTTGAATGTGAAATTCATATTTCACCGGAAATAATTTTCGTTGTTGAGTAATTGTTGCTATAGCTTACTTTCATTCTTATGTTAAGAATTACATAACAAGTGGCAGCCCGTTTGAGCCATATAAGAATGGCTCATATCACAAAAAGACTATTCAATTCCTCGCACAAGGTCTCATATCGGTAAGCAACTCGAATATCTGGAACATTGGTCCTTTTGATGTCATTACTAGCGACACCTTCGCGCTTGTAATTGGCCCCAATAAAGTGTTGTTTAACTTCGTGTGGAAAGTCTGACATAATGACACTGTTGCGGGCCAATTCACACATGTCGCAACTACTCAGCTTCCACACTTGTGCGGCAATCGAATACTCCTCCATCAATGGCTCCTTAGTGAAGTGAAATTGCAATGGATCATCGGTTGATAATGACACCACGAGACCCCTACACAGAAACTCGGGCAATGGATTGCGGTGGTAGTTTAGGAAGAGTGAATTATTTGAAAGTGGAGACATGGCTATGCCTATCTGTGACAAGTAGTATAAATATTGCATAACTGGAACTTTGCGTAGTAACAATCCATGCGAGATGTTCTGACTAAGTAGGAAGCCACCGATCAAATGCTGTACGTTACCAGCTTCGCCACAATGCGGACGCAAAACGAACTTGTTGAGACCTTTTTGTTCGCGCAGTTGGTTCAATATTGTCATGTTCACAAACATGTAATATAGATAGTAGTTGTAAGGAGGATTCTCCTCGTCAATCCATGCATCAGGAGGATCAACGAGGCTATCAAAGAGTGGATTTTCATGCTTGCTCTCGTCGTCGACGCTGTCGAAACCACTCACGTATTGGAGCCATACGTGTAACTCCAGGTGAGAGCTTGGATTACTGGTTACCTCAAACAACGGCAGGAATATGTTTTTCAAGATGTCCTCGAAGCTGTTCACCAATTTGTTTGATTTGTAAACATCATACAATCGAGGCACTTGAATGAGCCAACGAACATTGTCAGAGTAGACATCATTTTTGATTGCCCACTTGGCTAGATTGTCCCATTCATAACGATTGCGTCCGTAAATCGATAAGCGAAGTTCGGCATTTTGGTACTTAGACTCATCTAGGTCGGCCAAGACTTCCTTCAATATCTGAGCATAGTAACGTCCCTCTATAAAGTTGTCCGTTTTTAGGAATATCTCCCTGAGACGACTTTCGCCGATCGGATTGTATTTCGCGTTGAACTTGTCAAATCGATGGAAAGTATTACGATCAGCGTGTACATCTAACATGTCAACACTTAGGTCATACGATGTTATATTTAACGATTTAAACACTTGTTCCATGGTCATAGGATTGCCCTCATTATCCAAACAAACAACATCGTCTTTGCAAGCATTCAATGTTTTTTTGATGAATCTGAGCAAGTGTTTCTGATTCATACACGAGGCTGCATGAACATGAGTATCAACTTTACGGATATTGTAAAAATCTCTATGCGATACGGCTTTCTGGGCAGCCAGTTCACGCATTTCATTCAATAGTGCATGTAATTGGAACTTGCTTGACAAGTAGCACAATCGTCTGTAACAGAAAGATTTTAGAGGCCCATCGGTTATCATAGAGCACATGTACTTGACATCTTGGATGAAGTCTTGTAGACATGGATAGTTGAATTTCATGGGCTGATCGTTGACAACATCTTGATTGGAACGATACACGTGCATCACACCATGTTTGATACGGAGCTCAAAGTTCGAATCTTCGGGAACATCTTTGGCGACCCATGGATTTGTATTGGCCGGTGGTTCGTTAGCGAATGCTTTGCTGTGCTCATAAGGTACATTGGGCTCTGGTGGTGGGTGCCGATGTATGAGTCGTTTAGTCACCGTTGGAAACGTTTGGTAGCTCAACTCCATGTAACGCTCACGTAAACGAAGCGCTCTACGCAAATGCTTGGCAGCATGACGAAGGTCCTCGACAGATACGCCGCTTCTGTCGTCTCCAGTACTATAGATACGCTGGAAATGAGGCACATAATCATTGTCTTCACACGTCAACGGAGGTATGGACTCTGGCGATAGTAGATTGTCATCAGCCCCGCCAATGCGAAATTTGCTTGTTGTAGCTTGTGATGGGTGGTCACTATTCAAATTGATCGAACTCGCTTGACTAAGTATACGATGTACTGAGGTAGCCGCACTATGTGGCTCGTTACTGGCAGAATTGGTGCCGTTCGTAAGGTTGCTATTGCCAGCTGTGCCCTGTACGTCCTCCAAATAAATTGCCTTCTCTTCGAGCTCCCTGAGAGCAAAATCCGACAATTGCTGCTGGATCTGGCGCCGATGTTCTGCTAGTTCAATCGGAAAATGTGGCACTTCATATGGCGCACTGATCTCTTTAGTGTGGTTGACACCAGATTCATCTCCCTCCTCAGTGTCACTGTCAAGAGGATCGGTTTCGTCATCGTGGTCCATAGTGTTGTTGTTCATGTTCATGTTGTTGAATTTAAATTATTAATTTCACTATTGTCTGTTATTGGGTGCGAAACGATTACTGTTAATATTTTCAGAAAATAGGTGGTCAAGGGTCCTGGAAAGATAATCAAGAATTATTTGACACCGGACAACATTGGCTTAAACGAACTGACTGTGCATGAGTTCCTATGACGGTGATAAGTGCAGCCGAGTGTTTGGGCTTCGTGTGAACGGCAAGAGTTAAACTGCACGAGTAGCAGCAACAGCACTCGGAGTTCACGGTTGATAAATTGCGATGCAATAATATTCCTAATGATGAATCTCTTCGACGTTTTGTTTGTTTGATCTTTGCTAGCTTCTACTATCGATCAATCCAATGGTATTGACTCACTGTGTGTTTGATAACTGAAACCTTACACGATTGCGTAACTATTATACGATTATATAGTATGTTATTATTATTATGAATACGCACACACAAACGTTCACTGATATATATATATATATATATGTGTGTGTGTGTGTGTGAGAGTGTGTTAAAATCTGGAGCGAGCCTATGTTACACTGGTACGTATGGCTGAGTAATCAAAATAGAGATTCACAAGATTTTTCAAGCCTAGACTTGATGTGCCTCGCCTTGTTGACTGTACAAAGCTTGTACATTCAATCGATGACAAAATCAATAGGCAACAACAATAGAGATCTTGAGAGACCATACAAATGTTCGATGAGTGTATTATCTTGAAGATGTAGCTCATTACACTGTTGTTAGACCAATAACAATGATAGTGAAATAATTATTACATTGATTGACAATATCACAGACATATGGCAGAACGTGTTTACTGTTTAGAAGAAAAAGAACGCGCTGATGTGTTGTGACAGCGGCAGCACCACCTCTCTCTGATTACGGAAAATTACGGACATTCAAGATTCACACGATAGAGATTATCTTTCGGGAGGGAAAAGGAGGACTGAATCTTCAGAACTTGAATGAGCGAAAATTGGGGTGGCAATTTTGTGGCGTGAATATTAAATGGACCAATCCCCAATTCACCCCTGTGGATGTAACCATTATATCCCTTAGAATGCAACAATGACCAAGTACTCAGGGCAAGTTCCATAACTGTCTCCTCTGCACTTATATGCTATTCAAATTTTCCTTACTATTAGTAAAAATTCTATTCAATTGAAAGGACAATAGATTCTCACAGCTCGTCCATCGATATCTGTCTATCTCTGTTCGGTCCAGGATCTAATCACTTCCGTTCAACGAGAGTTCATGCAAAATCAGTCGTTTGTTTGGATATTCCAACATTGCTCAATTTTTATAATTCAACTCATTTTAACCAGCTCACGTCTGCATAGAAACAAGAAAAAATCAACTCTGGCAGACTCGAGGATAGCTATGATTGTGATCTCAGTGTGGTTCACATCTTGTATAATTCGCGAGTCATACTGGTTTGTGTTTCACACGATTCAAAGGGTGGTTCAAGCTAAATCTTGACACGCGTTCTCGTCCACTGTTAACTTAGATTGAGCAATGGAATCAATTCAAGGTGCTCTCTGGAAAGACGTAATATTTGGGATTTCTAAAACTTTTCTTAAATCGAAGATTATATCTTACACTTGTGAGTAATAGGGTCGAGGACTACTTTCCAGAAGTAAGATCTTTGAAACTATAACCGAAGCATTCAAATTCAAATGAGACCACAATCATAATTTTACATCCATGGCCTTTTATTGATAAACTCTGGGGACGAATTCCGATTGTATTTATGATCATTACAAGAATATTTGTTAGATTGATTCTAACCTGAGCCTTACATCACCAATCAAAACTCATAAGTTTGACAGCTAGAAAAATCTCAAGAATAGAACCGATGACAATAAATCTCAGTAGGACCCCGAACCAAGCTCATGCTTTTTCTTCATTTACGATTTCTCTCTTTAGATTGATGAATTCCTCGAGGTAACGCTGTCATATGAATGAACGGCTAAAGTAATCGTTGGCACCTAATGTTACAAAATAACTAGGGCGACTCGTGATGCGTGCCAGTTGAGGTTGACGCCTTTGGCACAAATGGGCCAAAGGCAAAAGAAAGAAAATCAATAACATACGTCGTAGAGCGGTAGCCAGCATTAGCCCCTCAATCAACTCCTCCAATAAACATAGCAACAACGATGTTTCGTCAAGAAAGTAAAGTACATGCAACAATCTCTAACAAATGCACATGTACAAACCATCTCTTGTCTTGGAGAAAGAGATAGGTCAGTGATATCGATATGTGCGTATGTGTGTATGTGTCTGTGTGTGGGCCTTGCCGTTTACTGATTGCACCAATGAACGGGTAAACAGTTACGTAATAACAACAACAAGACTCAAACAAACTAACAAGACTCGTTGTGCGCACTCGTGTTAGCGAGCCAAATATGGCAGTAACAACATAGAAATGTGACGAATGTTTAGATCGTAACGAATGGATCTGTTTCAGCCGATGTAATCGAGGTCTCTTGAGTTGAAGTCACTACATACACTGGAAAATTGAACACATTCGAAAGGAGAACTCGAAGGGGTAGTATTGTTCACTGGGGCCTGATATTCTACATTTATGCAAGAGCGCGCCGTGGTTTTACGCTGCGTTGTCTACCGGCGACCGTCACGGCCGACCATGAACAGTAATCCAACGTATACAACGCAAGAGTGTGTGTGCGTGTGTGTGTGCGAGAGACAGAGAGAACGAATGTGGGGAGCGGCACAACGTGTGCCGCTGTGCACGGCTTGTTGCCGCGCGAGGGGGACGGCACTCAGTTTCCATCGGCAAACTGACGGTCGGTCGATTCTCAGCTGTCGCGGCCGTCGTCGCTGTTTTTGCTGGTAAACGCTCATCACTGACGGAGTGTATCATCATCATCCTCGTTGTCGTCGTTCTGACATTGTAAATGACACTCGCGTGGAGGTAACTTGCAGTGAAGATTTTTTCTCCTGTATCAACATCTTAAATACAATAGTATTATTATAAATCGTCATATACAACCGGCCACACACGAAGGAACACAGTAAATTATTATTATTATTCTTCACGTCTACTACACACATAGTCCATTAGAGCCTACACCATGTCGTGGCAAGCCTACGTTGACAATCAAATTTGTGCCCTGGTGTCAAGTAAAACTGCTGTCATTGCCAGCTTGGCCGATGGCAGCGTGTGGGCTGTTAAACAAGCCGAATCGGAGAAGCCGCTCACTCAACAGGAACTCAAAGCAATCGCTGATACTATGAAGTCCAACCCACAATCATTTCAAGAACACGGTATTCATATTGCAGGTGAGAAATATTTTTGCCTAACGGCTGAACCCAACCTGATCAGAGGCCGTAAAGGCAGCTCGGCACTATGCATTGTGGCCACCAATTCGTGCTTGTTGGCCGTCACCACCACCGATGGATTTCCGCCCGGCGTACTCAATTCTGTTGTAGAAAGATTGGGCGATTACCTGAAGACCAACAATTTTTAAGCCTTTCGAGCTTTATTATTCAATTAAAACACACTATCATTAACTGTGTCTAACACACCCTATGCAGCATCTTAAACACTTGGAGCGTGAACATTCAAATTTTTTATTTTTTTAGCTGTGATCGTCATTGATGTATGTCTTCAATTCATTCAAAATGTTCCTGTGATTGATACTCTACGGGCGAACCAGTTTTCTCTGATAGAGTTTAGAAACTCTTCATTGAGATAACATTGCGTCCAACTTATTGATTAAGGTACTAGCATTTCACACTTGGCTTTAGAATTAAAGCCATCTAATCTATTGCTTGGAACGAGCTATTCAACGCTTAAATATAATGTTCTATAACTAGTTGAATGCTGTTCAACATGAGTAGCTTTTTTGGTAGCTCCCGAGAAGGCGGGACCTACACCGTATCGACTAGCATTCTCTCCAATAATAAATCAACAACAAACAGTAGCAACAATAGGCACCAATAAGTCATCAGCGACCATGATAGAAATGACATTGGAATCGAATAGAACTATCAAGAGGTGCTTTGCGGTGACACTAAAGTGATTCGCGAAGCTGTATATGATTGGTCGGTTTAATGACGATTTCATATGGCATCATATAAAAGTTAAGCCTGGTGCGCAACAGCTCAAAGGCTTATTGCTGCGTATATTGTGAACAATCATTAATTATTCGAGAGCTAAACTAAACTATTGTGTTCTTGTATGATGCTGAAATTAATGTCAAAAGATACGGCTGACGAAAAAGCCACTTCAGTAGAGATCGATTGCAATATATCAAAGAGGGCATGGAAGTTATGTCAGCAGACAGAAGTTAGATGAGATTGTCAATGAGCGATTGACAGTATTTTCTATTTGATAGCAGTCATCAACTTTAAATAGAGAATAAAATGAAAAAGAACCAATGTGCGTCAGTTTTGGCCGCCACAGTTTGTGTGGCCATCGTTGTGGCACTCGGCGTATTGGTGTATCGAATCTACATATTCAATAACTACGACGACATCATCTATCGACTGCCCGACGATCGATTGGCCACTTTGGAACGTCTAATAATATTTCATCGGCATGGCGATCGTAAGTTCTCATATCAATTGTTACTTTAGATAGAAAGATAGTTTCCTCGAGACTATCTCGGTGCTCAGAACTCAACTTTTGCAACCATTGATTAATCGTAATATCAGGGAATCCAATTTATATTGCACCCGACGATCCGTTAAGCAATCCAAGCTATTGGCCCGAAGGTTTAAGACAATTAACTGATCGTGGCAAGTTGCGAATGTTGCACGTGGGACATCATCTACGACAACGGTACAATGAATTTTTGGGGCACAGCACGCTCAGCGTGGAAGCTCGTAGTGCCGACTCAGATCGTTGTTTGGCAAGCTGCCAATTGTTGCTGGCATCAATGTATCCACCGACAGGTGACACGCTGAAAGACGTTGACAATCAAGTGTCGTGGTTTAAGTCAATCTTTCCGCACATGCCATCGGGACACTCAATGTTGCGTGAACTATTGACTAATTGGTGGCAACCAGTTCCGGTGTCAAGTCGTCCCGTTGACAACGATCGATTGCTAGAAACACTACGTTATTGTAGCAACAGTTCCATCGTTCATCGAGAGTACATGAAAGTGGCCAACTCGAGTGAAATTGTCTCATTGGTTGAATCAATGGAGCCGGTAAGGCACGCATTGCACCGCGATTTCAATTACAATTTTACATCGTATCGTGAGCTGGGTTACATCGGTGATCGCCTAGCGATAGCCAAATCACGCAATCTACCAATGCCATATTGGATGACCGACGAAGGGTTGGAGGTGTTACAAATGGTGACACTCAAAACAATGATGGCATCATTGAAGTCGCCCACATTACGCAAACTCTACACATGTGAGTCAACAATCCGACTTTCTAGCATTAACTCTTCTAGAAGAAGAACTGCTTTTTAATTCAAGAATACGTTTATTGTTGAAAATTAGTGCCCTTAGTGGAGGAGGTTTTGTCTCGAGCCAAGTCAGGTAGTGTCACTGACAGTGAAAACATAACTGAGGTGAAGCGGGTATTTGTGTACTCAACACACGATACGGAGTTGATTCATTTGCTCTCTGCTTTCGGAGTGAAATTGTTCGAACGACCAGACGTAAGTACAAGATCAGAATCGTACAATAAATTGATCACATAATCATACCTTTGATAATTTAAAGCTCAAAAGAACCAATCAATAAGCAAACAAACAGCTGAAACTAAATTAATCATTCTATTCGCACTGTTCACAACCAATAGTTTGGCACAACAATAATATTCGAAGTTCATCGGCATGGGCCGTCTAGTGCTTTGAATGACACAAAAATTGACCAACAGCACCCGCCTCAACACTGTGTGGAGGCAACACAACTGTTTTGGGATCTCGATAAGAGTGTGGCTCACACTCGAGAGCTAGCGCTTGTCGCATGTCATGCAGACTACACGGCACAGTTACGTCGTTCAGAATTCGCAGATCGAAGATTGTTCAAGTGTACAATTGATCAACTTGAATATTTGCTAAGCTCAATTAGAGCGTTGAGCAATGTGACACATGAGTCGGTGTGCACATGATATTGCACATTCTGTCCATTACAACTTTAGATCAAAATTCAATTGATTGGGCATTGCATCAAATCAACCATAACTCTTACAGCTCTGCACAAAAACAATAAAAATAAAGAGAGTGAAACTTTTCTCTAGACTCTCAAAAACCACCAGAACAATTATCATTAGAGACAGGAAATTTCATTGGAGTATCAATCACAAAAAATCAAGATAATATAAAGATTGTTGATTAATTACGATAATGGCCTTCGAAGTGGCCTTCAATAGTGCCAATTTTGAAACACGTTGCCACGACATCCGGTAACGATGGGTATAAAAGGCACGATCATGCTCGTCATGATCGTGATCTTAAATTTTCCAGAAGAGCTGTATTGATATAAGATATTAAATAAAACCAATTAAAAGCCATTTATAACAAAAGTTCCCAAATTAATTATTACAAGAGTACAATCCAGCCATAGCTGGCAATTTAAGACCACCTATCATTAAAATTTTGATAAAAAAAAGACACCAAGTGACAAAGAAAGAGAAAAGATGAAGTCAGTGCCGGATCACGAAGTACAAAACATATAAAGCCATTTAAAAGAGACAGATCCAAAAGGGCCTGATCCAAAAGAAAGAAAGAGCCAATTATATGAGATACTCGTAGAATTTGAGTCAAGAACTAATCATCTCAAACATATCGACAATCGGTGATCTAGAACAAACGTAGAAAAATCTACGAAAGATAAAAAGGATGAAAAGGTTATAGACGAGCTAACCAAAGAGTTAGAACGTACCAGAAATCTATTGGCACAAGCCCTATAAAAGATTGAAAATCAATCACATTTGAACCATTCACCTCGTGACACATCAACACTAGAAAGAGAAATGCCTAGATTACAGAGCTTTGGACAACCATTGGTACACAATGTAACACCACCACCAAGACTTTATATATCGGCATATAATGGTATAAGCGAACACGTGACAGCCAATGAATGGATAAAAGCATACTCAGCAACAGCTGATGACTTCCTTTGGTCAGAACGACTCAAGATAAACCATTTACACTCGTACTTAGAAAAAGATGCACTATCTTGGTACTTCAACATTGTTAGAGACGAACTATACAAGTGGAGACAGGTAGAACAGTCATCCTTTGAAAGATTCGGAACAAGTGATCGAGTCTTGTATTCAGACATACACAAACTTAAGTGGGACCAACCAAATGAAACGCTCGAACGTTATTTTCAACGCGGACTAACCATGACAACTGGAGCAGGTTTGTCAAACGCGATGAGTATCGACGTGTTAACAACTGGACTACCCATGAAGATAAGAAAGTTTGTACTTCTCGAGAAGCCTACATCAGTAACTGATTGGTACGATACAGTAAAAGAATTGACAAATTTAGATGAGCCAAATCAAGTGAACAACTCACAAAACAATTATCGACGTAACAATCATCAACAACAAAATAATAAGCAAACGAGGTCAACAAATGACAAGCCAAACCAATTACAGTGCTTATTTTGTCACAAAACAAATCATACATCAGAAGAATGCTACTTCAACCCTGCAAGAGCAAATCAAAGCGATAAACGCGTGTCTGTTGTACAAAACAATAAGCAACGATAAGCGATAAATGCCATTGAGCATTGTGACGATCAATCGAATGAACAATTCATCGATATAACTGAAGATGTACAAGAAACAGTTTCATTGTTAATTGAGATTGAACCAATCAACTTAATGAACAATTCATCAAATATGAAGTATACAACTGTGACCATCAATAACAAAACAACTGTGTCAGGACTAGTTGATTCGGGGGCGTCGAGATGCGCCATCGATAGACAATTATGCGATGAAAAAGAAATCAAAAAGTCAGAAGGGGTCCTTTTTTCCAAAGTACACCCGGATGCCAACGACTTACAAGGTAACCTCAACCAATGTCCCCTCGCATCTCGAATAAATGCCATATATTCTTGTTCTCCTCGTTGCCGTCTAA